>CAJQUW010014503.1:0-22096 GCA_907163375.1 Prostheceraeus crozeri
TCTGTCTTCGTTTAGATGTTAGACGCCTTTTAAGATTTTGGGACATTGGCGAAAAACGACAGAGTTAGAATTTGGGACGTTTTGGGCTGTAGCTTCAAAACGAAGCATCGGATTGGAAAACGGATTTCAGATTTGGAATCAGCGTGAAATTCTCTATCTGTATGGTGAGTTTCAAGGCAATCGGCGAGAAAAAATTTTCAACATTTTTCGAAAAAACGACAGAGTTAGAATTTGGGACGTTTTGGTGTGTAGCGCCCAAACGAAGCATCGGATGGGAAAACGGAGGCCAGATTCGGATTCAGCGTCAAATTCTACATTGAAATGGTGTATTTCCAGCTCAATCGGAGAGAAAAAATTTTCGCTGACGTCCCCCCCCTCTGGACAGCTCGCTTCGATTTTGGCTTCCAGTGGACGGATTTTGTCGTGCAATAACTCGTTTGAAAGCTAAGAGTGAGACAAATTCACTGAAAGAATCGGCTTGTTCCTATCTGTCTTCGTTTAGATGTTAGACGCCATTTAAGATTTTGGGACATTGGCGAAAAACGACAGAGTTAGAATTTGGGACGTTTTGGGCTGTAGCTTCAAAACGAAGCATCGGATTGGAAAACGGATTTCAGATTTGGAATCAGCGTGAAATTCTCTATCTGTATGGTGAGTTTCAAGGCAATCGGCGAGAAAAAATTTTCAACATTTTTCGAAAAAACGACAGAGTTAGAATTTGGGACGTTTTGGTGTGTAGCGCCCAAACGAAGCATCGGATGGGAAAACGGAGGCCAGATTCGGATTCAGCGTCAAATTCTACATGGAAATGGTGTATTTCCAGCTCAATCGGAGAGAAAAAATTTTCGCTGACGTCCCCCCCTCTGGACAGCTCGCTTCGATTTTGGCTTCCAGTGGACGGATTTTGTCGTGCAATAACTCGTTTGAAAGCTAAGAGTGAGACAAATTCACTGAAAGAATCGGCTTGTTCCTATCTGTCTTCGTTTAGATGTGAGACGCCATTTAAGATTTTGGGACATTGGCGAAAACGACAGAGTTAGAATTTGGGACGTTTTGGGCTGTAGCTTCAAAACGAAGCATCGGATTGGAAAACGGATTTCAGATTTGGAATCAGCGTGAAATTCTCTATCTGTATGGTGAGTTTCAAGGCAATCGGCGAGAAAAAATTTTCAACATTTTTCGAAAAAACGTTAGAATTTTTGCGATGGCTGCCTACTGTAGAGCCAAAACGAAGCATCGGATGGGAAAACGGAGGCCAGATTCGGATTCAGCGTCAAATTCTACACGGAAATGTTGTATTTCCAGCTCAATCGGAGCATTAGAACCGGAGATAGACGGGTTTTTAGTGTTTGGATGATGGGTATTACGTCATCAGCTGATCGCCACACACTATATAAGCTGGGAACCGACAGAGACTTTTCATTTAGAGGAGAACGATTGTCAAAGGTAGGTCGTTTCTCTGAGCTCCGATGATAGCTTCGGGCATTCTAAATTCCGAGTTTCTATAATAAACCGACTTAGAAAATTTCATTGCTGATAGCAGCTAAGCCGTCAGACTTAGAGGTTAGCCAGGAGATGGCCTTCGTCTCCAGGCCATAAAAGACTCCAAAACTTTAAAGGCTTGTAACTTTGCTTCTACAAGTCCGTTTGACTTGATTCAAAAAAGGTTCGGTCGCTATTGACCTGCCCTAAGTGACAGACTACTTATAAAATTTCATAAGTAGAGCTAAAAAGTTGCAAAATTTAAATTCACTAGTTTTGGAGGTTTTCTGGGGTTTTCGACCCTGCTGAAGTCAATGAAAGCATTTTTAATGATGTCTGAGCCAGTCTTCTCATGCTATAAGCGGCTTTTCACTGAAAGCGAGCAAGACACGGAGAGTTTTGCTGTAATATTCCACTGACAGGGTCTTCCTTCGGGACGGCGGACGATGCCGTAGTGATAAGTGTGGCAAGGGAATGTGTCATAGTTTAGACCGTAACCGCTGGGACAACTCATGTCTCATGTTGGGCATTTGACACAGCTCTCAACGTAGCACTTTGAACGCCAATCGGTTGAGTCTTAGCTATCTTGTCATGGGTGGCCTCTAAACATCTCCATTGCAAAACGCTGGTGAATCAAGCTCTCTACGGCTTGCTATCAAGCTGATCAAAGCAATAACTTGGGATGTTTCCTCAAGGTTTTCAAGTATGCTGAGTTCAAATCTGCTATCAGATTTCAAATTTAACTAAGTCTAAGGCAGCTTTGAGGGGTTAGATCCCAGCTACTGTTCACTACCTTTGACTCGGCATTGCTGTTACCACTTCGGGGCAGTGACAATGATGTCTTAAGCTGTAAATAGCGGGTATCGGGGAAGATCTCTCACTTCCTTAGTGATCAGTACAAGGCCTTCGTGCTGTCGACGGTATCGAGTGCCACTCACTACACTCAAATCTATCATTCCTCACTAAGTGTAAATTACTGACTATACATTTGTCCTGCTATCAGGTTGTTTTGACTTGCTATCTAGTTGAATAGTCTCTTGCTATCAAGAGATTCACTTCTGCTCATAAAGCACATCATCGCTGTAATACCTCCTTTGCTGGAGCGTTCCTTCGGGACGGCGGGTACTGCCGTAGAGGGATTGTGTTGCACGGGTTGTTCGTCGTTTGTTAGACCGAAACCTCTGAGCCGTTGCTCATGTTGGGCATTCGACTTCATACTCAACGTGACGCTTTCTCTCGCCAGGTCAGAGTACTTCAGCCATTCGACAAAGGTTAGTCTTTATGATATGGAGTAGAGTGAAATGTAATTCATTAGATGCCCCTTCAATGATTGCTCCCATGATAAACGTTGATGAGACAAATGAAATGATTCTCATCTTCCCTTTTCAGTGATTGAAATCTACTAACACACTACCGTATAATCGTCCACTATGGGACAAGACATGATAGAGCCTCCACGCGGTTTACCCTGGGCAGTCTTTAGACTGGCGAATACTATCATTAAGTTGAATCTGCTATCAGTCAACTTGAACGTTGCATCGCGTTAGAGGGGTATATAAATCACTACCTCTCATTTCATTTCATTTCAATCATGCAGACGCCGAACAGTCAAGTCAGCTCTCCTCGCGGACCGCAGTTAAGGCCGCGAAATTTATTTGATGAATTTGCTAGAATAGAGGAGCAAGACAGAGTCCACAACAATCTTGCTCAGATTGGTAATGCGATGACAGCAAGTGTTGTCAATCCAACGGAATGGCGCTACATTCCACTTTTCAGTCACATACCAATTAGCGTGGAAGTCGACACTGCTACCAAGGAGAGAGTCAAAGACTCTCTCAGCAGAATCGGTAGGCTGTAAGATGACGACCCCCGAGAACGAACCACCGGCTCTCTTAAGGGCCACCATGGGGCAAGACATGATAGAACCTCCACGCGGTTTGCCCTGGGCAGTCTTCGGACTGGCGAATACTATCATTAAGTTGAATCTGCTATCAGTCAACTTGAACGTTGCAAATGAAGTTCGGTGTACTACTTCCTTTCGACGGGCGTTCCTGTAAAGGGCGGCGGTGAAACCAGTAGCTATGTATACCGCAAGGGACATTCGGCAATGGTCAATCTTGTTAAACCTCTCTGCGTCATGTTTGCAAGTGATTGCCTCTGTCTCAACGTAGTATGCATTCGCGCCAGGGCGACATTTAGCCAACTGTCGAAGGTTGCCTAAAACTTTCCATTGCATACGTTATGAGAACCATGAGTTCTACCTGTCTCTATCAATGAGACGAATTGATGAATGGAATGAAATGGGAGGACACTCACGCGCCACACGCAACATAACACACTTCTCTCTTCCGTAGTCTAACAAGCTCTTTACACATGGATCGCAGTCGATTGCTATCCCTGTATCAGAAGTGCAAGCTATCTTAATTTTATCTAACACTATTTCACTACCATTATCATCCATATGAAATGTTACAAGAATTGCAAGTTAAACTAAGTGTGCTACTATTTCCAAATGAAAAAATATACATGGTTAAATCATCCACTGAAGCCCCATTCAAGTAAGTCAGTATGAAAGCAAAGATAATATGAAATAAAAATTTATTATGGCATGTATTTCAAAAGGTCTTCATCGTCAATATCGTCCCAGAGTTGGCTTCACATAGATCACAAAAACAGTTCACTTGCTTCAATCGTTCTTCTACCGCGAGCCTCACTTTGTCGATGTACTCCCACTCCGCTATAGTTCGTGGCTGGGAGTTAGGGGTGTACCATTCCCATAATTGGTGGAGGAATTTGGTGCTGGCGATCTCCATCACTATTCGTGAGTGTCGGTAGAAAGTGTATCATGGTTTGTAAAAGTTTTACTGCAACACAGGTTGATGTATAGTTAGAAAAGTTTGATCATCAACGTTGTATTCGTAAGTCTAGTCAAAAACTTTATCATGTTGTAAAAAAGTTTTATTGCAACACAGGTTGATGTATAGTTAGAAAGTTTGATCATCAACGTTTTATTTGTAAGTCTAGTCAGAAAGTGCATCATGGTTTGCAAAGTTAGTGTAGTCAAATAATTTTACTGTGACACCCGTTTGAGAAAGTAAAGTCTGATCATCGAAGTTGTATTCGTGAGTGTCGTTAGAAAGTGTATCATTGTTTGTAAAAGTTTTACTGCAACACAGGTTGATGTATAGTTAGAAAAGTTTGATCATGACGCTTTATGAAACACACATGTCATGAAATGTAAGCGTTAGTGTAGTCAAATAATTTACGCGACGCACGTTTGTGAAAATAAAGTTTGATCATGACGTTATATGACTGACCGAACTCATCACAGCACTAGAAAGTTTTAGAAGGTTTTATTTACTGCACAGTGTAGATTGTCTTGTAACTTACTTTCACAGTGTTAGAAAGTTTTATTGGAGACAGTTGCCAAATGTTTCCCTATTAGAAATTCAAACTTCATGGCTGTTAGATTAGCTTCATCAGGTTTAGTAAAAGCAGTTTTCTACTGCAGTAAGACTGCGAGTTTAGAATGTTATATGAAAAACAGTGTTCATCACAGCGCTAGAAAGTTTTACTGCGCTGTGTAGATTGTTTCACACAAGGTCTTATAGTCAGCGTTGAATGTTTTATGAAACCAGATGTTGTCACACACGTTGAGTGTATGAGAGCTAGTTCCATGACATTGAATCGCATGGATTGTAAAGTTCATAATCCAAGGCTAGGCTCGCTCCTGTACGGTTGGATTTAGGGTTTTATATTACATGCGGTAACCGTTCGTGTAGAATATGTGAAGCAGATGTTCGCTTAAATGCAAATGTTGAAATAAGTTTTGTAAGAAGTCTTCGACAGGTTGTTGTGAAACGTAGCGAACGTTGAAGAAATGTTTCTGCAGTCACACTCGTTAGCGTGCCAGCTTTACTAAATGTATTCTATTCTCAATGAGGGATTGTTGTCTAATGAGAATCAAGCTTCCACAGTGAGAATCATTCCATCGTTGAATCATACAAGTGATAGACGCACATTCTCTCTTTGGGATATCATTTTCAAAGTGAATGGGCTATATTATGGTCAGCACAAGGATAACAAAATAGCTCTCTCTCGATATACACTGAATCCATCCTATATATTCCAAAGCCACCCAACGTAGATGACATTATTGACTTCCTTAACGGGGGTGGTACGAAGCGCAAGTCGGACAATAATGCTACCTCCAAACGCAAGTCAAGGAAAGAGAATTGCTAATCCTTTCCTAACTCTACCCTATGACAATTCGCTTATGTGCTTTGAGTGTCGTAGAGGTGGTCTTATTAGATACATTTTACTTCTTCGTTGCCATCATATCATTTGTGTATTTTGTCGTGAAAAGCATCGATGTAATTCTTCATTTTGTAATATGTTATAGAACGCTTCCTTAGATGTGTAAATTTCCGTTTTAGGCTTCTATCATCATTTTTATGGATTGTGAGGGTGAACCTGTACAGGAGCTCAAGCTATTGCTATGAACAATTGGACATATCAGATTGTTAGTGTCTATCATCAACATGCCAACTGCGATCCCAATGTTGATCAATGGGCGAGAAAACACATTCATGGACTTAATCTGAAATATTTGCAAGACTATGGCTTTTCTTGTGAGAGTGCTCTTCTTATTGACTTTAAACGATGGTTAGCTGCTTTCAATGTTATACGCATCTTTTGTAATAATCCTGGTAAGGAGAGGAAAGTATTTCCCAATCTAATCATTTGATGATATTTTGCTACGCCTTGGGATAGTAGAGTGAATCAACATTTATCATGAAGTCACGAAACGTTTTAAGGATTTGTGTGTTCCTATTTTGTCTGTTCGTTGTAGTAGCTACGTTCATAACCAATGCTTCTTTCCTCCTTACCTCAACACTGCCAAAGTCCTGTATGGTTATCATTGCTCGCTGTATGATAGTTACCAGCTGTATCTATTTTATCTCTTTCAAACATTGATTTATAATGCATGCTTGTTATCGTTATTCAATAAATGTTACTATGAGAAGAGTTGTTGTTTTCATGCAATGAATGGGTTAGATAAAGGGCGATCATGTCTTTCTCAAACGACTGTGGAACATTGATTTCCATGATGAAGATTTAAACAGTTAGATTCGATGACGAATAAGATTTACTAGTTTGCAAGCTAGACTAAGCGTTCTATTATTTGTAAATGAAAGATATAGTTTCAACAGTGTGTACGTTAGAAATAAAGTTTTATCTGTTTGTAAAATGAGATTGTAGGATTTACTAGTTTGCAAGTTAGACTAAGCGTTCTACTATTTGTAATGAAAGATATAGTTTCAATAGTTTACAGATTACAAAATAAAGTTTCAATAGTGTTTATGTTAAAAATAAAGTTTAAGCTGTTTGTGTGTTAGAAATAGAATAAAGTTTCAACAGTTTGTCGATTAAAATTAGTTTCAACAGTGTGTACGTTAGAAATAAAGTTTTATCTGTTTGTAAATGAGATTGTAGGATTTACTAGTTTACAAGTTAAGAATAAAGTTTTATCTGCTTGTATGTCAGAAATGAAATAAAGTTTCACCAGTTTAAAAGTTAAGAATAAAGTTTCAATAGTGTGTATGTTAAGAATAAAGTTCTGTCTGTTTATATGTTAGAAATAAAATGAAGTTTCGCCAGTTTACAAGTTAAGAATAAATTTTATCTGCTTGTATGTTAGAAATGAAATAAAGTTTCGCCAGTTTACAAGTTAAAAATAAAGTTTCAATAGTTTGCAAGTTAAAACTAATGTTTCAATAGTGTGTATGTTAAGAATAAAGTTTTATCTGTTTGTATGTTAGAAATAAAACAAAGTTTCACCAGTTTACAAGTTAAGAATAAAGTTTTATCTGCTTGTATGTTAGAATTAAAACAAAGTTTCACCAGTTTACAAGTTAAAAAATAAAGTTTCAATAGTGTGTACGTTAGAAATAAAGTTTCAATAGTTTGCAAGTTAAAACTAATGTTTCAATAGTGTGTATGTTAAGAATAAAGTTTTATCTGTTTGTATGTTAGAAATAAAACAAAGTTTCACCAGTTTACAAGTTAAGGATAAAGTTTTATCTGCTTGTATGTTAGAATTAAAACAAAGTTTCACCAGTTTACAAGTTACAAAATAAAGTTTCAATAGTGTGTACGTTAGAAATAAAGTTTCAATAGTTTGCAAGTTAAAACTAATGTTTCAATAGTGTGTATGTTAAGAATAAAGTTTTATCTGTTTGTATGTTAGAAATAAAACAAAGTTTCAACCGTTTACAAGTTAAGGATAAAGTTTTATCTGCTTGTATGTTAGAATTAAAACAAAGTTTCACCAGTTTACAAGTTACAAAATAAAGTTTCAATAGTGTGTACGTTAGAAATAAAGTTTCAATAGCGTGTATGTTAAGAATAAAGTTTTATCTGTTTGTATGTTAGAAATAAAATGAAGGTTCATCAGTTTACAAGTTAACAATAAAGTTTTATCTGTTTGTATGTTAGAAATAAAACAAAGTTTCAACCGTTTACAAGTTAAAAATAAAGTTTCAGATGAAAATAAAGTTTCAATAGTGTGTATGATGGAAATAAAGTTTAAGCGCTTTGTGCGTTAGAAATAAAGTTTCAGCCGTTTACAAGTTAAAAATAAAGTTTCAACAGTGTGTACGTTAAGAATAAAGTTCTATCTGTTTATATGTTAGAAATAAGAATGAAGGTTCGCCAGTTTACAAGTTAAGAATAAAGTTTTATCTGCTTGTATGTCAGAAATGAAATAAAGTTTCACCAGTTTAAAAGTTAAGAATAAAGTTTCAATAGTGTGTATGTTAAGAATAAAGTTCTATCTGTTTATATGCTAGAAACAAAATGAAGTTTCGCCAGTTTACAAGTTAAGAATAAATTTTACCTGCTTGTATGTTAGAATTAAAACAAAGTTTCACCAGTTTACAAGTTAAAAAATAAAGTTTCAATAGTGTATACTTTAGAAATAAAGTTTCAATAGTGTGTATGTTACGAATAAAGTTTTATCTATTTGTAGGTTAGAATTAAAACAAAGTTTCAACCGTTTACAAGTTAAAAATAAAGTTTCAATAGTAAACACGTTAAAAATAAAGTTTCAATAGTGTATATGTTAAGAATAAAGTTCTATCTGTTTGTATGTTAGAAATAAAAATGAAGGTTCACCAGTTTACAAGTTAAGAATAAAGTTTTATCTGCTTGCATGTCAGAAATGAAATAAAGTTTCACCAGTTGAAAGTTAAGAATATAGTTTCAATAGTGTGTATGTTGAGAATAAAGTTCTATCTGTTTATATGTTAGAAATAAAATGAAGTATCGCCAGTTTACAAGTTAAGAATAAATTTTATCTGCTTGTATGTTAGAAATGAAATAAAGTTTCACCAGTTTACAAGTTAAAAAATAAAGTTTCAATAGTGTGTACGTTAGAAATAAAGTTTCAATAGTGTGCATGTTAAGAATAAAGTTTTATCTGTTTGTATGTTAGAAATAAAACAAAGTTTCAACCGTTAACAAGTTAAAAGTAAATTTTCAGTTTAAAATAAAGTTTCAATAGTGTGTATGATGGAAATAAAGTTTAAGCGCTTTGTGCGTTAGAAATAAAGTTTCAGCCGTTTACAAGTTAAAAATAAAGTTTCAATAGTGTGTATGTTAAGAATAAAGTTCTATCTGTTTATATGTTAGAAATAAAATGAAGGTTCACCAGTTTACAAGTTAAGAATAAATTTTATCTGCTTGTATGTTAGAATTAAAACAAAGTTTCACCAGTTTACAAGTTACAAAATAAAGTTTCAATAGTGTGTACGTTAGAAATAAAGTTTCAATAGCGTGTATGTTAAGAATAAAGTTTTATCTGTTTGTATGTTAGAAATAAAATGAAGGTTCATCAGTTTACAAGTTAACAATAAAGTTTTATCTGTTTGTATGTTAGAAATAAAACAAAGTTTCAACCGTTTACAAGTTAAAAATAAAGTTTCAGATGAAAATAAAGTTTCAATAGTGTGTATGATGGAAATAAAGTTTAAGCGCTTTGTGCGTTAGAAATAAAGTTTCAGACGTTTACAAGTTAAAAATAAAGTTTCAACAGTGTGTACGTTAAGAATAAAGTTCTATCTGTTTATATGTTAGAAATAAGAATGAAGGTTCGCCAGTTTACAAGTTAAGAATAAAGTTTTATCTGCTTGTATGTCAGAAATGAAATAAAGTTTCACCAGTTTAAAAGTTAAGAATAAAGTTTCAATAGTGTGTATGTTAAGAATAAAGTTCTATCTGTTTATATGCTAGAAACAAAATGAAGTTTCGCCAGTTTACAAGTTAAGAATAAATTTTACCTGCTTGTATGTTAGAATTAAAACAAAGTTTCCAGTTTACAAGTTAAAAATAAAGTTTCAATAGTGTGTACGTTAGAAATAAAGTTTCAATAGTGTGTATGTTACGAATAAGTTTTATCTATTTGTAGGTTAGAATTAAAAACAAACTTTCAACCGTTAACAAGTTAAAAATAAAGTTTCAATAGTTAACACGTTAAAAATAAAGTTTCAATAGTGTATATGTTAAGAATAAAGTTCTATCTGTTTGTATGTTAGAAATAAAATGAAGGTTCACCAGTTTACAAGTTAAGAATAAAGTTTTATCTGCTTGCATGTCAGAAATGAAATAAAGTTTCACCAGTTGAAAAGTTAAGAATATAGTTTCAATAGTGTGTATGTTGAGAATAAAGTTCTATCTGTTTATATGTTAGAAATAAAATGAAGTATCGCCAGTTTACAAGTTAAGAATAAATTTTATCTGCTTGTATGTTAGAAATGAAATAAAGTTTCACCAGTTTACAAGTTAAAAAATAAAGTTTCAATAGTGTGTACGTTAGAAATAAAGTTTCAATAGTGTGCATGTTAAGAATAAAGTTTTATCTGTTTGTATGTTAGAAATAAAACAAAGTTTCAACCGTTAACAAGTTAAAAGTAAATTTTCAGTTTAAAATAAAGTTTCAATAGTGTGTATGATGGAAATAAAGTTTAAGCGCTTTGTGCGTTAGAAATAAAGTTTCAGCCGTTTACAAGTTAAAAATAAAGTTTCAATAGTGTGTATGTTAAGAATAAAGTTCTATCTGTTTATATGTTAGAAATAAAATGAAGGTTCACCAGTTTACAAGTTAAGAATAAATTTTATCTGCTTGTATGTTCGAATTAAAACAAAGTTTCACCAGTTTACAAGTTAAAAAATAAAGTTTCAATTGTGTGTACGTTAGAAATAAAGTTTCAATAGCGTGTATGTTAAGAATAAAGTTTTATCTGTTTGTATGTTAGAAATAAAATGAAGGTTCATCGGTTTACAAGTTAATAATAAAGTTTTATCTGTTTGTATGTTAGAATTAAAGTTTCAATAGTGTGTATGTTAAGAATAAAGTTCTATCTGTTTGTATGTTAGAAATAAAATGAAGGTTCATCAGTTTACAAGTTAATAATAAAGTTTTATCTGTTTGTATGTTAGAAATAAAACAAAGTTGCAACCGTTAACAAGTTAAAAATAAAGTTTCAATAGTTTTCAAGTTAAAACTAATGTTTCAATAGTGCGTATGTTAAGAATAAAGTTTTATCTGTTTGTATGTTGGAAATAAAATGAAGCTGCGCCGGTTTACAAGTTAAGAATAAAGTTTTATCGGCTTGTATGTTAGAAATAAAATGAAGTTTCACCAGTTTACAAATTAAAAATAAAGTTTCAATAGTGTGTACGTTAGAAATAAAGTTTCAACCGTTTACAAGTTAAAAATAAAGTTTCAACAGTGTCTACGTTAGAAATAAAGTTTTATCTGTTTGTAAAGTACGATCGTAGGATTTACTAGTTTGCAAGTTAGACTCAGCATTCTACTAGTTGTAAATGAAAATATCGTTTCAACAGTTTACAGATTAAAATAAAGTTTCAATAGTGTGTATGATGGAAATAAAGTATAAGCGCTTTGTGCGTTAGAAATAAAGTTTCAGCCGTTTACAAGTTAAAAATAAAGTTTCAACAGTGTGTACGTTAGAAATAAAGTTTCAACAGTTTACAAGTTGCGTTTGTCAATTTCATTTGATTCTATCATGTCAGGACTATACACATATGATTTACAAAACATGCTTTGAATACTCATACGATGAAGTTCTTATTTTCATTTATTTCTAACGTACACACTGTTGAAACTTTATTTTTCAACTTGTAAACTGTTGAAACTTTATTTTGTTTCTAACATATAAACAGCTAAAACTTTATTTTTAACGTACACACTGTTGAAACTTTATTTTTAACTTGTAAACGGCTGAAACTTTATTTCTAACACGATTCTATCATGTCAGGACTACACACATTTGATTTACAAAACATGCTTTGAATACTCATACGATGAAGTTCTTACTTTCATTTATTTCTAACGTACACACTGTTGAAACTTTATTTTTCAACTTGTAAACTGTTGAAACTTTATTTCTAACTTACACACTGTTGAAACTTTATTTTTAACTTGTAAACGGCTGAAACTTTATTTCTAACGCACAAAGCGCTTAAACTTTATTTCCATCATACACACTATTGAAACTTTATTTTAATCTGTAAACTGTTGAAACGATATTTTCATTTACAACTAGTAGAATGCTGAGTCTAACTTGCAAACTAGTAAATCCTACGATCGTACTTTACAAACAGATAAAACTTTATTTCTAACGTAGACACTGTTGAAACTTTATTTTTAACTTGTAAACGGTTGAAACTTTATTTCTAACGTACACACTATTGAAACTTTATTTTTAACTTGTTAACGGTTGAAACTTTGTTTTATTTCTAACATACAAACAGATAAAACTTTATTATTAACTTGTAAACTGATGAACCTTCATTTTATTTCTAACATACAAACAGATAAAACTTTATTCTTAACATACACGCTATTGAAACTTTATTTCTAACGTACACACAATTGAAACTTTATTTTTTAACTTGTAAACTGGTGAAACTTTGTTTTTATTCTAACATACAAGCAGATAAAATTCATTCTTAACTTGTAAACTGGTGAACCTTCATTCTTATTTCTAACATATAAACAGATAGAACTTTATTCTTAACATACACACTATTGAAACTTTTTTTTTAACTTGTAAACGGCTGAAACTTTATTTCTAACGCACAAAGCGCTTAAACTTTATTTCCATCATACACACTATTGAAACTTTATTTTAATCTGAAAATTTACTTTTAACTTGTTAACGGTTGAAACTTTGTTTTATTTCTAACATACAAACAGATAAAACTTTATTCTTAACATACACACTATTGAAACTTTATTTCTAACGTACACACTATTGAAACTTTATTTTTTAACTTGTAAACTGGTGAAACTTTATTTCATTTCTAACATACAAGCAGATAAAATTTATTCTTAACTTGTAAACTGGCGAAACTTCATTTTATTTCGAACATATAAACAGACAGAACTTTATTCTCAACATACACACTATTGAAACTTTATTCTTAACTTTTCAACTGGTGAAACTTTATTTCATTTCTGACATACAAGCAGATAAAACTTTATTCTTAACTTGTAAACTGGTGAACCTTTATTTTGTTTCTAACATATAAACAGCTAAAACTTTATTTCTAACGTACACACTGTTGAAACTTTATTTTTAACTTGTCAACGGCTGAAACTTTATTTCTAACACGATTCTATCATGTCAGGACTACACACATTTGATTTACAAAACATGCTTTGAATACTCATACGATGAAGTTCTTACTTTCATTTATTTCTAACGTACACACTGTTGAAACTTTATTTTTCAACTTGTAAACTGTTGAAACTTTATTTCTAACTTACACACTGTTGAAACTTTATTTTCAACTTGTAAACGGCTGAAACTTTATTTCTAACGCACAAAGCGCTTAAACTTTATTTCCATCATACACACTATTGAAACTTTATTTTAATCTGTAAACTGTTGAAACGATATTTTCATTTACAACTAGTAGAATGCTGAGTCTAACTTGCAAACTAGTAAATCCTACGATCGTACTTTACAAACAGATAAAACTTTATTTCTAACGTAGACACTGTTGAAACTTTATTTTTAACTTGTAAACGGTTGAAACTTTATTTCTAACGTACACACTATTGAAACTTTATTTTTAACTTGTTAACGGTTGAAACTTTGTTTTATTTCTAACATACAAACAGATAAAACTTTATTCTTAACTTGTAAACTGATGAAACTTCATTTTATTTCTAACATACAAACAGATAGAACTTTATTCTTAACATACACACTATTGAAACTTCATTTCTAACATACACACAATTGAAACTTTATTTTTTAACTTGTAAACTGGTGAAACTTTGTTTTTATTCTAACATACAAGCAGATAAAATTCATTCTTAACTTGTAAACTGGTGAACCTTCATTCTTATTTCTAACATATAAACAGATAGAACTTTATTCTTAACATACATACTATTGAAACTTTATTTTTAACTTGTAAACGGCTGAAACTTTATTTCTAACGCACAAAGCGCTTAAACTTTATTTCCATCATACACACTATTGAAACTTTATTTTAATCTGAAAATTTACTTTTAACTTGTTAACGGTTGAAACTTTGTTTTATTTCTAACATACAAACAGATAAAACTTTATTCTTAACATACACACTATTGAAACTTTATTTCTAACGTACACACTATTGAAACTTTATTTTTTAACTTGTAAACTGGTGAAACTTTATTTCATTTCTAACATACAAGCAGATAAAATTTATTCTTAACTTGTAAACTGGCGAAACTTCATTTTATTTCGAACATATAAACAGACAGAACTTTATTCTCAACATACACACTATTGAAACTTTATTCTTAACTTTTCAACTGGTGAAACTTTATTTCATTTCTGACATACAAGCAGATAAAACTTTATTCTTAACTTGTAAACTGGTGAACCTTCATTTTTATTTCTAACATACAAACAGATAGAACTTTATTCTTAACATATACACTGTTGAAACTTTATTTTTAACGTGTTGACTATTGAAACTTTATTTTTAACTTGTAAACGGTTGAAACTTTGTTTTAATTCTAACCTACAAATAGATAAAACTTTATTCTTAACATACACACTATTGAAACTTTATTTCTAACTTGCAAACTATTGAAACTTTATTTTTTACTTGTAAACTGGTGAAAACTTTGTTTTAATTCTAACATACAAGCAGGTAAAATTTATTCTTAACTTGTAAACTGGCGAAACTTCATTTTGTTTCTAGCATATAAACAGATATAGAACTTTATTCTTAACATACACACTATTGAAACTTTATTCTTAACTTTTAAACTGGTGAAACTTTATTTCATTTCTGACATACAAGCAGATAAAACTTTATTCTTAACTTGTAAACTGGTGAACCTTCATTCTTATTTCTAACATATAAACAGATGAAACTTTATTCTTAACGTACACACTGTTGAAACTTTATTTTTAACTTGTAAACGGCTGAAACTTTATTTCTAACGCACAAAGCGCTTAAACTTTATTTCCATCATACACACTATTGAAACTTTATTTTAATCTGAAACTTTATTTTTAACTTGTAAACGGTTGAAACTTTGTTTTATTTCTAACATACAAACAGATAAAACTTTATTATTAACTTGTAAACTGATGAACCTTCATTTTATTTCTAACATACAAACAGATAATACTTTATTCTTAACATACACGCTATTGAAACTTTATTTCTAACGTACACACTATTGAAACTTTATTTTTTAACTTGTAAACTGGTGAAACTTTGTTTTAATTCTAACATACAAGCAGATAAAACTTTATTCTTAACTTGTAAACTGGTGAAACTTCATTTTATTTCTAACATACAAACAGATAAAACTTTATTCTTAACATACGCACTATTGAAACATTAGTTTTAACTTGCAAGCTATTGAAACTTTATTTTTTAACTTGTAAATTGGCGAAACTTTATTTCATTTCTGACATACAAGCAGATAAAACTTTATTCTTCACTTGTAAGCTAGTAAATCCTACAATCTCATTTACAAACAGATAAAACTTTATTTCTAACGTACACACTGTTGAAACTTTATTTTTAATCGACAAACTGTTGAAACTTTATTCTATTTCTAACACACAAACAGCTTAAACTTTATTTTTAACATAAACACTATTGAAACTTTATTTTGTAATCTGTAAACTATTGAAACTATATCTTTCATTTACAAATAGTAGAACGCTTAGTCTAACTTGCAAACTAGTAAATCCTACAATCTCATTTTACAAACAGATAAAACTTTACTTCTAACGTACACACTGTTGAAACTATATCTTTCATTTACAAATAATAGAACGCTTAGTCTAACTTGCAAACTAGTAAATCTTATTCGTCATCGAATCTAACTGTTTAAATCTTCATCATGGAAATCAATGTTCCACAGTCGTTTGAGAAAGACATGATCGCCCTTTATCTAACCCATTCATTGCATGAAAACAACAACTCTTCTCATAGTAACATTTATTGAATAACGATAACAAGCATGCATTATAAATCAATGGTTTGAAAGAGATAAAATAGATACAGCTGGTAACTATCATACAGCGAGCAATGATAACCATACAGGACTTTGGCAGTGTTGAGGTAAGGAGGAAAGAAGCATTGGTTATGAACGTAGCTACTACAACGAACAGACAAAATAGGAACACACAAATCCTTAAAACGTTTCGTGACTTCATGATAATGTTGATTCACTCTACTATCCCAAGGCGGTAGCAAAATATCATCAATGATTAGATTGGGAAATACTTTCCTCTCCTTACCAGGATTATTACAAAAGATGCGTATAACATTGAAAGCAGCTAACCATCGTTTAAAGTCAATAAGAAGAGCACTCTCACAAGAAAAGCCATAGTCTTGCAAATATTTCAGATTAAGTCCATGAATGTGTTTTCTCGCCCATTGATCAACATTGGGATCGCAGTTGGCATGTTGATGATAGACACTAACAATCTGATATGTCCAATTGTTCATAGCAATAGCTTTGAGCTCCTGTACAGGTTCACCCTCACAATCCATAAAAATGATGATAGAAGCCTAAAACGGAAATTTACACATCTAAGGAAGCGTTCTATAACATATTACAAAATGAAGAATTACATCGATGCTTTTCACGACAAAATACACAAATGATATGATGGCAACGAAGAAGTAAAATGTATCTAATAAGACCACGTCTACGACACTCAAAGCACATAAGCGAATTGTCATAGGGTAGAGTTAGGAAAGGATTAGCAATTCTCTTTCCTTGACTTGGTTTGGAGGTAGCATTATTGTCCGACTTGCGCTTCGTACCACCCCGTTAAGGAAGTCAATAATGTCATCTACGTTGGGTGGCTTTGGAATATATAGGATGGATTCAGTGTATATCGAGAGAGAGGCTATTTTGTTATCTTGTGCTGACATAATATAGCCCATTCACTTGAAAATGATATCCCAAAGAGAGAATGTGCGTCCATCACTTGTATGATTCAACGATGGAATGATTCTCACTGTGGAAGGCTTGATTCTCATTAGACAACAATCCTCATTGGAGAATAGAATACATTTAGTAAACCTGGCACGCTAACGAGTGTGACTGCAGAAACATTTCTTCAACGTTCGCTACGTTTCACAACAACCTGTCAAAGACTTCTTACAAAACTTATTTCAACATTTGCATTTAAGCGAACATCTGCTTCACATATTCTACACGAACGGTTAAACGCATGTAATATAAAACCCTAAATCCAACCGTACAGGAGCCTAGCCTTGGATTATGAACTTTACAATCCATGCGATTCAATGTCATTGGAACTAGCTCTCATACACTCAACGTGTGTGACAACATCTGGTTTTATAAAAACATTCAACGCTGACTATAAGACCTTGTGTGAAACAATCTACACAGCGCAGTAAAACTTTCTAGCGCTGTGATGAACACTGTTTTCATATAACATTCTAAACTCGCAGTCTTACTGCAGTAGAAAACTGCTTTTACTAAACCTGATGAAGCTAATCTAACAGCCATGAAGTTTGAATTTCTAATAGGGAAACATTTGGCAACTGTCTCCAATAAAACTTTCTAACACTGTGAAAGTAAGTTACAAGACAATCTACACTGTGCAGTAAATAAAACCTTCTAAAACTTTCTAGTGCTGTGATGAGTTCGGTCAGTTCATATAACGTCAATGGATCAAACTTTATTTTCACAAACGTGCGTCGCGGTAAATTATTTGACTACACTAACGCTTACATTTCATGACATGTGTGTTTCATAAAGCGTCATGATCAAACTTTTCTAACTATACATCAACCTGTGTTGCAGTAAAACTTTTACAAACAATGATACACTTTCTAACGACACTCACGAATACAACTTCGATGATCAGACTTTACTTTCTCAAAACGGGTGTCACAGTAAAATTATTTGACTACACTAACTTTGCAAACCATGATGCACTTTCTGACTAGACTTACAAATAAAACGTTGATGATCAAACTTTCTAACTATACATCAACCTGTGTTGCAATAAAACTTTTGTACAACATGATAAAGTTTCTGAATAGACTTACGAATACAACGTTGATGATCAAACTTTTCTAACTATACATCAACCTGTGTTGCAGTAAAAACTTTTACAAACCATGATACACTTTCTAACGACACTCACGAATAGTGATGTAGATCGCCAGCACCAAATTCCTCCACAATTATGGGAATGGTACACCCCTAACTCCCAGCCACGAACTATAGCGGAGTGGGAGTACATCGACAAAGTGAGGCTTGCGGTAGAAGAACGATTGAAGCAAGTGAACTGTTTTTGTGATCTATGTGAAGCCAGACTCTGGGACGATATTGACGATGAAGACCTTTTGAAATACATGCCATAATAAATTTTTATTTCATATTATCTTTGCTTTCATACTGACTTACTTGAATGGGGCTTCAGTGGATGATTTAACCATGTATATTTTTTCATTTGGAAATAGTAGCACACTTAGTTTAACTTGCAATTCTTGTAACATTTCATATAGATGATAATGGTAGATGAAATAGTGTTAGATAAAATTAAGATAGCTTACACTTCTGATACAGGGATAGCAATCGACTGCGATCCATGTGTAAAGAGCTTGTTAGACTACGGAAGAGAGAAGTGTGTTATGTTGCGTGTGGCGCGTGAGTGTCCTCCCATTTCATTCCATTCATCAATTCGTCTCATTGATAGAGACAGGTAGAACTCATGGTTCTCATATCGTATGCAATGGAAAGTTTTAGGCAACCTTCGACAGTTGGCTAAATGTCGCCCTGGCGCGAATGCATACTACGTTGAGACAGAGGCAATCACTTGCAAACATGACGCAGAGAGGTTTAACAAGATTGACCATTGCCGAATGTCCCTTGCGGTATACATAGCTACTGGTTTCACCGCCGCCCTTTACAGGAACGCCCGTCGAAAGGAAGTATTACACCGAACTTCATTTGCAACGTTCAAGTTGACTGATAGCAGATTCAACTTAATGATAGTATTCGCCAGTCCGAAGACTGCCCAGGGCAAACCGCGAGGAGGTTCTATCATGTCTTGCCCCATGGTGGCCCTTAAGAGAGCCGGTGGTTCGTTCTCGGGGGTCGTCATCTTACAGCCTACCGATTCTGCTGAGAGAGTCTTTGACTCTCTCCTTGGTAGCAGTGTCGACTTCTCACGCTAATTGGTATGTGACTGAAAAGTGGAATGTAGCGCCATTCCGTTGGATTGACAACACTTGCTGTCATCGCATTACCAATCTGAGCAAGATTGTTGTGGACTCTGTCTTGCTCCTCTATTCTAGCAAATTCATCAAATAAATTTCGCGGCCTTAACTGCGGTCCGCGAGGAGAGCTGACTTGACTGTTCGGCGTCTGCATGATTGAAATGAAATGAAATGAGAGGCAGTGGTTTATATACCCCTCTAACGCGACGCAACGTTCAAGTTGACTGATAGCAGATTCAACTTAATGATAGTATTCGCCAGTCCGAAGACTGCCCCAGGGTAAACCGCGTGGAGGCTCTATCATGTCTTGCCCAATAGTGGACGATTATACGGTAGTGTGTTAGTAGATTTCATTCACTGAAAAGGGAAGATGAGAATCATTTCATTTGTCTCATCAACGTTTATCATGGGAGCAATCATTGAAGGGGCATCTAATGAATTACATTTCACTCTACTCCCTATCATAAAGACTAACCTTTGTCGAATGGCTGAAGTACTCTGACCTGGCGAGAGAAAGCGTCACGTTGAGTATGAAGTCGAATGCCCAACATGAGCAACGGCTCAGAGGTTTCGGTCTAACAAACGACGAACAACCCGTGCAACACAATCCCTCTACGGCAGTACCCGCCGTCCCGAAGGAACGCTCGAGCAAAGGAGGTATTACAGCGATGATGTGCTTTATGAGCAGAAGTGAATCTCTTGATAGCAAGAGACTATTCAACTAGATAGCAAGTCAAAACAACCTGATAGCAGGACAAATGTATAGTCAGTAATTTACACTTAGTGAGGAATGATAGATTTGAGTGTAGTGAGTGGCACTCGATACCGTCGACAGCCCGAAGGCCTTGTACTGATCACTAGGGAAGTGAGAGATCTTCCCCGATACCCGCTATTTACAGCTGAAGACATCATTGTCACTGCCCCGTAGTGGTTACAGCTCAGCCGTGTCAAAGGTTGTGAACAGTTGCTGGAATCTAACCCCTAAAAGCTGCCTTAGACTTAGTTAAATTTGAAATCTGATAGCGATTTGAACTCAGCATACTTGAAAACCTTGAGGAAACATCCCAAGTTATTGCTTTGATC
Organism: Prostheceraeus crozeri; assembly: GCA_907163375.1. Taxonomy (NCBI): domain Eukaryota; kingdom Metazoa; phylum Platyhelminthes; order Polycladida; family Euryleptidae; genus Prostheceraeus; species Prostheceraeus crozeri. Next base: position 20,386 of record CAJQUW010014503.1, read on the forward strand.
AGCTTGATAGCAAGCCGTTAGAGAGCTTGATTCACCAGCGTTTTGCAATGGAGATGTTTAGAGGCCCACCCATGACAAGATAGCTAAGACTCAACCGATTGGCGTTCAAAGTTTGGCTACGTTGAGAGCTGTGTCAAATGCCCAACATGAGGACATGAGTTGTCCCAGCGGTTACGGTCTAAACTATGACACACTCCCTTGCCACACTTATCACTACGGCATCGTCCGCTCGTCCCAAATGGACACACCTGTCAGTGGAATATTACAGCAAAACTCTCCGTGTCTTGCTCGCTTTCAGTGAAAAGCCGCTTATACCATGAGAAGACTGGCTCAGACATCATTAAAAATGCTTTCATTGACTTCAGCAGGGTCGAAAACCCCAGAAAACCTCCAAAACTAGTGAATTTAAAATTTTCAACTTTTTAGCACTACTTATGAAATTTTGTAAGTAGTCTATCACTTAGGGCAGGTCAATAGCGACCGAACCTTTTTTGAATCAAGTCAAACGGACTTGTAGAAGCAAAGTTACAAGCCTTTAAAGTTTTGGAGTCTTTTATGGCCTGGAGACGAAGGCCATCTCCTGACGAACCTCTAAAGTCTGACGGGCTTAGCTGATATCAGCAATGAAATTTTCCTAAGTCGGTTTCTTTCAGAAAAACTCGGAATTTGGAATGTCAGTCCGAAGCTATCATCGGAGCTCAGGAGAAACGGACCTACCTTTGACAATCGTTCTCCTCCTAACATGAAAAGTCTCTGTCGGTGTTCCCAGCTTATATAGTGTGTGGCGATCAGCTGATGACGTAATACCCATCATCCAAACACTAAAAACCCGTCTATCTCCGGTTCTAGTGCTCCGATTGAGCTGGAAATACAACATTTCCATGTAGAATTTGACACTGAATTCGAATCTAGCCTCCGTTTTCCCATCCGATGCTTCGTTTTGGCTCTACAGTAGGCAGCCATCGCAAAATGTTGAAAAATGTTGAAAATTTTTTCTCTCCGATTGACTTGAAACTCACCATACAGATAGAGAATTTCACGCTGATTCCAAATCTGAAATCCGTTTTCCAATTCGATGCTTCGTTTTGAAGCTACAGCCCAAAACGTCCCAAATTCTAACTCTGTCGTTTTTCGCCAATGTCCCAAAATCTTAAATGGCGTCTCACATCTAAACGAAGACAGATAGGAACAAGCCGATTCTTTCAGTGAATTTGTCTCACTCTTAGCTTTCAAACGAGCTATTGCACGACAAAAACCGTCCACTGGAAGCCAAAATCGAAGCGAGCTGTCCAGAGGAGGGGGGGGACGTCAGCGAAAATTTTTTCTCTCCGATGGCGTTCAAATTCACCATACCGATGCAGAATTTCACGATGAATCCGAATCTGGCCTCCGTTTTCTCATCCGACCACTCCTTCCACTCGAAACAGCCCATTTTACAACCCAACATGCAGCAGATTGCACGAAAAACATCACACACTATAGCCTCAAGACTAATCCTGGCGGTCGCCCAAGTCCACCACGACACTCTGTCGTTCCAGAGGGGGGGGGACTCAGACCCGAAGTACCACGGCGGCCGACACGGACACTCTGTCGTTCCAGAGGGGGGGTGTAGTCAACGATGGCGGCCATCTTGCGCGCTATCTGGTGTTTGTCACTTCCTTACTACTATCGTTTGATCTGTAACATTTATCTCTTCTGTTGTACTCAGTTG
>CAJQUW010014504.1:0-15547 GCA_907163375.1 Prostheceraeus crozeri
AGTTAGAAAAGTTGCTAGGGGAGAAGGGGGCATTCGGTTCAATGAGTCAACGGAGATGTCTTCCAGCGGCTTCAGCCCGAACGGAAAAGGAGTAGTAGATTAATTTATATTAGTAAATTAAAATTAGTTGATGAAGGAAAACGAGTTCTTAAAAATATTCTCCACAATGTTGATGATTTAATTGAAATTAAAGAAACTAAAGATGGTTCTGGAATATATCTAAGTCCTAGTATGATAAGGTAATAACCTGAGGAGCTTCGCTCCGATCGGCTAAAGCCTCAGAACCTTTGGTTCTTTTCGGTAAAACTTTTATTTTATCTTTTAAAAGTTTTTTATCTTTAAAAATGGTTACCGCAAATTCTACAAATTCCGAAAATTTAACTAAATTAAAAATTTCTAATTTAGATTTATTGAATTATCTATTAAACAAAAATAAAAACTCAAATTGTCAGCATATTGGAGGTGACAAGAACAAAGTTCCATACTACTTCGGTGGTGATATACAAAAAACATTAGAAAACTTTCCTGGATTTATTTGGAGTAAATATTCGAAAGAAAAACATCTTCCTGGTCATTCATATACTGGTCCAGGAACTTTTTTGAAAACTATTTTGGAACTATTTGAAACTGTTTATTCAACTGAAAACGCAGGAAAAGCTATAGTGATAGAAAGATTCAATCGGACGTTAAAAAATAAAATTTTCAAGAAATTTACTCAGCAAGGAAATCAGAAAATGTTTGGTTTTTTGTGTTAAAAATATTACCAGAATTGCTAGAGCAGTTTACAATAATAAAGTTCAGTCAGGTATTGAAGAAACCCCAAAGAATGCTTCTGACGACCCTGATTTAATACGAAAGAAAATATTCGAGAATTATTATTCGAATGAGAGTAATCCGAATTTGCAGAAACTTAAGCCGAAATTTAAAATTGGAGATAGAGTTAGAATATTTAAATATAAGAATAAATTTGAAAAAGGCTTTGTTGGCTATTGGACTAAAGAAATATTTGAAGTTTGCAAAATAAATCAAAGTTATCCGAGTTACTTATGAAATTAACAGATTTAGATAATGAGGGGTATATCAGAGGTCGTTTTTATCAAAAATGAATTACATGAAAACAGAGCCTTTAACCTTTAGGTGGCGCTTTTAGCTAGCTTCTGCTTGAGTTATAGTTTGTTTTAAACTCATAACACATAATATTCTAGAAATGGTACTCATTTTTGTAATTTGTACAAAACCGTATAAACATAAATTTGTCCACAATAAGTTGTTCCCGGTTTTTGAATTTGAAAACGTATTGTATCGTTCCCGTTCCAAGTAATTCTTTTACTTTCATTTGTAGGTGGAACCCGTATATGAGTCAAAATAATCAATTATTCTACCGCCGTTTTTTACTAAAGATGACCTGCGGCACTGACCAATGTACGCCGTTTTGGTCTGAAGTGTGAAGATTCGTTATGTAAATTTACCAGTTATTGATGGAACTTTGTTGGGAACTGAAGGTTCCTGATGGCCTATTTTTTAGGAATTGTAATTCGTTTTCTCATTAGAAACATGAAAATTCTTTATTCAGAATTGATTTGCGATTTTCTTTAGGTCCGAAATTTCGGTTGTCGTTGTGCTGTTCCATTAGTAATTTAAAAAACTCATTTAGGGTTGCTCATTTAATAATATAAAAAATTTCTTAAGGGACCCTAGAAGGACAGAAGGGAGGGGGGTATTGATTTCAAAAATCTTGGTTTCTCTAATGGATGTGTTTCCTTTACTTAACTTGATTCGATTTTGAAATGATTATATTATAATTCTCGGACGCGACACGCGTCTATGGCCTTTTAGCGATTTAATCTATATTGTTTTATATATTTCAAAATTTCTTCATGAACTTACATTTTGTAAAATATGTTTCAAATCGTTTAAAAATTGATTGTTTAAAATTGCTCATAACAAACTATCCCGCATTGTCGCCGTCTATGCGTTCTAAATTTAGAAGAAGAATTTTATTGTCATTTGACTTTTTATTGTCAATGCACTCTTATGTGTGTAATCCTATTCATGTCCTTCACAATGGGAAGTACTTTACTACCCGTATGTTGTTTGGCCAAACGACGCTAAATGAATTTTGCCAAAATCGATTTCCTAAAACTGAATTTGAAGAATAGACTTTGCAAACTGGATTTTGAAAACATAGATTTTAGAAAACAGATTCCTGAAAATAATTTACGTTAGGGGTAAATTGACAATGTTCAAAAACTTTACGCACGCGTAAGTTTGAAATGTCAAAAGTTTTACCGATGGGTAAATTGAAATGACAAATGCATTGCGCTGTTTCAAGCATAATTTTTGGGAAAAGCTTCCTACGAGTGGTTTTCTCTCTCTTCAATCTCTGTCTCTCTCTTCAATAATCAGCCAATGTACGGGGTTCATTGAATAATTTTGGAGCTTCTATGAGTTACAATGATCTTCTACTGTCACACAATTAGTACTTTAACATAATGTTAAGCATGACAATAACGAAGAAATGACTAAGTAATAATTTGCGTCTTTCTTAATTGTTTAATCAATGTAGTGCTCTAATCTTAATAATATTTGAGAACCATTTCACCTGGTGTTTAATTGAAGATAACGAAGGATATATTCTTGAGGTTCCTTCCATTTTTTGCTTTCATCCTATTTCTCGAAGTATCCTTCCACTTTCTGTTTCATCCATTTTAAAGAAATATTTTTTCAACGGCGAAGCCCTGAACCTTCTGCGTTCGCTAGTCACATGATATATTTTAAAAACCTGAAAGATGGATAAAATTCATGAATTTGAAATTCTCAACTTTTATGATTTTCGGTGTCCTAGAACGGTCATGATTTTCAAGGTAAAAATTGTAATTCTCAAATTTGAGATTCTTAACTTTTATGATTTTTTCGGTGTCCTTGAACGGTCATGCAGTTGTTGCTTAAGGTAGTTGGGGCCATAAGAAAATTGTAATGTACGTCAAATTTTGACTTGTGATTTTGAAAATATTTAGTGATGAAAAATTGGGGTTACTAAAATTTGGTGTGGTTGTAAAAGTGTAACGCCAAAAATCGGAGCGAAGCTCCTCTGGCTTTAGCCGATTTATGAATTTAGGTCTTCATAACCTGAAAAAGGGTTCAAATTCATGAATTTATGTTGTTTTTAAAAATACCATTTTTTGAAAAAATGGTACTTTTTGAATGGACTAAATTCATGAATTTAGGTCTTAAAAACCTGAAAAAGGGACTAAATTCATAAATTTATGTCGTTTTTAAAAGTACTAATTTTTTGATTTTATGGTGTCCTGGAACGGTCTTTTGTCCATTACTCACTTCCAGCAAAATTATGCGGTTAAACAATCAAATTCTGTGGTTGAATGTGACGCCTAGAAGGTTGACCTTTTGTACCACTTCAATACGTAGTCCAACACCGAGAGCAATCACCGAGAGCGATCACCGAGAGTGACCAATACCAAATGTCGACATCGGTGGGAGGAGGTTGTCACCTTTGATATTCGGTGTTGGTCGCTCTAGGACACAATAGGCTTTGTGAGTGAATAGGGACGATAGAAACTGACTTCTCAGGTCAATTACAAATGACAACAATAGCCTATTCGATCACTGCTAGCGATTAACATTGTCTTGTCGAGCTTCAAAAAAAGGGCTCCAAATATGTTTCCATATGATGAAAACGAAGTTAAGTTTTGATGACGATTTAATACAAGATAACTTGGTGTTGTATTTGTATTGTGTATGATTGTATCGTGAAGAAGAAGTTCAAGATAAGATGTTCAGCATAAAATATATTCCCTCAAATTTCATTCAGTAGATCAAAGGATTCTTTTAATATCTTGTAGACAGCACGTGTTAGGCCAATATAATTTCAGATATCTGTTGGAGAAATTAATGAACATTGTATACATCAAAAAAGCACCAAATGTCATTTGAACTCAGAGTAAAGTAATATGCGAACGCATCCTTAAATGAAATGGTTAGTAAATGCACATTGCGTTCCAATGACTACTATTCATCTTAGTTTGTGAAGTAAGCCTACAAAAGAGGCCTACTTTTCAATGACTGACACTAGACATCACTATATGTTTCCATGATAAATTAAGTAGATGCTAAAGTATGTATTTGGTAGAACAAAAATTCTTCAGCTCATATAGCAGAGAAACTGACAAAACTGCTATTGATATCTAGACGCAAATGATGCAAAATATCTACACAGAATTTCTGTATTATCTTGTTCATCCACGATTGGAGACGAATACTGAATTCTCAGGAAATGGAAGCAGCACTTTCAAGTCCCAATCTTTCCAAAGACGTGAGTTGTCATGAGAGAGAGGAGAATGCGATTCCGGAATAATCGATGATGTAGTTGAGGGAGTCAATGAATTGTACAAAGGATAATTAATGATTAGGGGATGATGATGGGAATTTGAAACCCAAGATGGTTAAAAACCTACCGATTGATAATGTAATTCAATCTGTTTTTAAGAATAATCTGATAAAGAAGGATTCATCTCATACTATTGAGACCAGTTGAATAAGCAGATAGGATTGCTTTAATTGGCATGGCAAATATTTTTTTCCTGACGGAATATTGATGTTTGCATGATGGCTCATACGATTTGGTCGATGAAGTAATCTGTGGATAGGAAGCCGATTTTACATTTAGGAGAGGCTTTGTGATAAGAGGGCAAAAATTGAAATGCGCAACGTCCCTTCTTGTGTCTAAACTGAACGAAAACTATTTTATGGACTTTCACATGCAGTTTCTGCAACTTTCACGGTTATAATCTAGTCGCTTGTGATTACATAGATATGTTTTGTATGACACTGTGTTTTTCTGTTTACATTAAGTTCTTGTACTGGCACATCTACAAGCATGCACATTTGTTTGGAGTGCTTCTGTTGACCTATGACATACAAAAATAAACTAAATATGCAAATTTGGATTACTAAGGCGGAGATTAAAATCATTGTAATTGCATAGTCAATTGATATAGAAAATGTCACTTTATTTGACATAAGCTCCGTACATGTACCCACATGTACATTGTGAACCTTTATTACAGTGGTACTAACTGAAAGCCTATGACATGCAGTTGAAGCTAGATATGTTATATTTGGGGTTTTGACAAGAATGATTATAGCAAATTAGCCATGATAATAGTGATGAGAGATTGTCGATTATACAAACAAATCAGTATGACAAAATCAGTATTTAAAGCGCATTGTCAACCTATTGTCGGACATTCTTTCGAAAACTGGTCATGTCATCAATATATATCAAATAATATCACCAACACATGTTTCTTATGTCTCCTCATACGTAACAAAAACAGTTGAAATGATTTTTCAATCATTCATAAAAAATGTCCGCCTAAAGAGGTATACCTGGTTGACTTCTTGCTTGTTTATGAACATAGCTTTTGATTTTGTTTGAATTGAGTGATGAAATTTATCTTTACACCAGATCTTTACATTGTTTACTTCAATTTTCACAGCTCAAAGAAATGTCGCTTACAATTGCCACTATACAAAGGGAAAAATGCTGACGTCATCAGTGACTTTGATAACAGAAACTTCTTTTGTGTGAGCTTGATAGGTCACTTATGTAGCAAGAAAAAAGGAATGGGGCCGAGTACAGAACCTTGCGGCACATCCATGAGAACAGGAAACGATCGTGAACACTTTACTCCCTATTTTAACCACTGCTGATGGAGCGTTAGAGACAAGTAATCGGTTAGCCACAAAAAGAAATCCACTGGTAATCCCTGTGATCTACAGTTTTTTGAATAAGAAGACCATGCTAAATATTATCATAAAGCTTTAGGAAATTGGTCGCAGGGCTATCACATTTTGTTGCAATATTTCCATAATGGTTCTGTCGCTCTAATCTGCCAATTTCCAACAATGCTAGTATAAACGGTAGAGGCCTGCAGATTCGAAAAAGACTGTGTTGATTTTGTTTACCAAAGACCCACACTAGGGACGCTTACGCATGTCATACCAGAAGAAGGACGTTCGTAAATTTTAGAAGGGACTAGTAGTTGCGTTATTGGGCGCATTTCCATCTTTATTTTGGGCTGTCGAGATTTTGGGAATTGGAGGGAATACAAATACCTTTTTTCCAGACATTTGGTGAAATTTTCCTTCTGCGATAGGCCCCCCCCCTTTAGGAAACAATAAAAAAATTGAAAAAATGGTGAGTAAGTGGAGTTATCACAAAGGAGATAGGCAAGAATCATAGATATGAAATATAAGGCGATTTAGAGATGTTTCCACACGACGTCAGCAAGCTTGTAGGTTGTCTATTGACAGGCGAGCTGTTGTCCCCATGAACACATTTTCTACATGGTTTTCCTCAAAGTGTCAATTGCAACATTGGCATATCTTGCCTTTTTAAGAAGCCAGGACTGTCGCCCATTAATGCTTTTACCGGTTAAACGGATGGACCACAGACTTTTTACATGACTGTTTTGCTTTTGCCGCCCCACATTAATTTTGCTTGTGTTATTTCCACTTTTACCTTTAGCCTTTAAGTTTTTTTTGTGAATCTTGCACCATTCACCATTTCGATAAGCAGTCCACTTTTCATTGGAATTAAATGTATTAGTAACCGGGCTGCCATCAAATTTTCGTCAATTGATACAAAATGCTTATGGAATCGAAATCCTAGTGATGCAATTTTCGCAAAGCTTGGTAGAAAGGGGAAGAATCACACTTTTCGTCTATGTTTCCAAGATGCTGCTCTGAAAAATAGTTTCCCAATCAATTTGTGCAACAGATATGTAAAGGTTTCGACATGCTAGAAAATTCTATAATCATATACTTTGGTATAATGGATTTCTGTGCTTTAAAGTAAAACTTTTTATTCGTGAAACCGAAATGCTTCCATGATCGATTAGTTTGCAACAGGTGCATTGTATAGAAACGAATTTCTTTTCGCATATAACAGTAAGCAGCTACACACTTGAAAATCAGCAGCTATGATCAAGGATATTATTTTGTAATGAAACAAAACGTTTAAAACCAGTACGTGAATGTCCACTCCTTTTTTTTTAGTAGGGTTTGTTAGTAAATTCGATGTATACACGTCCCTACGTTTCGAGCGTTTGCCCGTCTTTTGGGAAATTAGCGAGCGATAAAAATGTGTCTTATGATGCTGCTTTGGATTAATAGCAAGGAAACAAAGATTTCAGTATTCAGAAGTTCGTCATTTTCGAACTTACGAGTGATGCTAGGAGAGAGATGTTTAATATTTTGATAATAATTTTGATTTAATATTTGTAACTGATAACTATATTCTTTATCATATTGTTCTTTATATTGTTGTAGACATTTTTTTAAAGATTCATTTATTTTTTGATTGGTTTCATTTTCTTCATTATTTAATTCTTTATTATTTAATTCTTCATTATTTAATTCTTCATTATTTAATTCTTCATTATTTAATTTTTGAATTGTTTCTATCTTATTTTGATATTTATGTTGATATTCTTGTAGTAACATTTTTGTTTGTTGTTGATAATCTATTTTACATTTTTGTAAATTTTATTTTTAAATTTCTCTATTTTGTTGCGTATTCTGAAGATAAAGTTGAATATTTGTGTATCGCTAACCCATCAGCACGTCATTTATCAATTTTATGGATTTCCACGACATTATAGGTGTTAGTGTTTTAACAAGTTCAAATTTTTTCTAGTCACATATATATTTCTTGCGCTCCAAAAATATATGATGCATGTAATACCTCTTTCATTATATACTATTTCTTATTTGCATAATTTTTTATTATTCAAATAATATTTTTTTGAATCTGTGTATAGTGGAGTAATTTTAACAATAGAAACTTAATTCACATTTAATTCAAAAACATTTACTTCAATTAAAATTTTTATTCTTTTTATGAAACTTTAGTAAACCTTATTATATATCATATGGAACTACATCTAAGCCATCAGAATGATCTAATTCACTTAAGTATTCTTATTTATTGTAATGACTTTGTCTTTCTTGTATGATAATTTTGCAGGCTGTAAATGTGCTATAATACTCACAGAAAACAAAATCTTCTTCATTTTTTATGTTGATTAATGAGGTGAACTGAAAGGTAAGGAACATAAACTACACCAGTATTATTTTATATTTATCAATTACTATTTTCTTAGATATTATTTTTAAACAAATCTCCAACAGATTCACGTTAACTGGGCTTCAATTATTACAATTTTCTATTTTTTAGTATCATCGATTCAAATATGGGTTGTTATCATTTAAATTTGTATATCTTGTGAATTTGTAAAATATCCCTAGTTTATTTCATCAGGAATTCCATCAGATCAATTTTTTGTATAAAGTACTTCTACATTACATATATCATTTGAAAGATTTCTTAAAATATTATTAAAGTTTGTTAGAATATCAGGAAAAAGTTTTATCGGTTTCATTATATTCAACGGGGCGAGCCCGGAGACTCTCGTTGACCCAGAATGAACAGATTCGATATATACAAATTTGTATATCTGTTTCGGGCGAATCCCTAGAACTTCGGATTATGTACGGCTTCCTCAAATCATCCATTTCGTTTAAATTAATCAAGTATCGGCTTAAAATAATCATTTTATATCTGTTACGGCATCAATCTTCACTATTAAAAAATTTTTTATATTCCAGAATGTGAATAAATCATCTCAACATTTTTTTTTTAACTATTATATTCAATGGCAAAATGTTTCTAGATAGTTTTTATAACTATTTAATTTTAATATATTTCCTCATCACTCGTTCTACATTTTGTAATTTAGGGTTGCTTTTTCTTAATCGTTTCTAACTCATTGATTGCAATTTTCAAATAGCTTTAATGTTTCTTATCTTGTAATCTTTTAGTATTGGTATACCAAATTTTGCATTAAAATGATCAAAATAAAAATAAAATGTTATCAGGAATAATTTTTGAGTGGTACTTTTGCTTCAGACTCTAAAAGATAATTATTTGTTTGATAAACTTGATTCCGATAAATGTTATGTATTTGCATTATATTCTAATATCAAATCTTGAGAGTTATTAAGATTTATGTTCGGTATCTCTAATATATTCAAGTCTTTATCATATACTTGCATATGTTCACTTATGGTGTCAACACGTATTATTCCATATTTTGTGTGTATGTTATAATATGATGAAAGGCATATTCCTTTTATTCAATTTTATTGATATATTAAAGAATGCTGCATTCTTTTGTGTAGTTGTAAAAATGTTTGAAATGTTTTTTAATCTTATTCTCTACATCACAAGCTTATGAGCTAATACAACTATTTGAATTTTTGAATGTCTTTTCCTTTTGTTAAATATTTCTGACATATTTTTGTGTTTTGATAAACTTGCAACATTCATCTAAAATGAATATAAAGATTTATTTTCAGGTGTACCAGCAAAACTTCCTATCTTGTAACTCATCAAATTGTTTATCATTTAGAGTTTGTAAAAGTTGGCCATTCAGAAGTATGCATAACAAAAAAATATGTACTTTTGTTTTTCCTTTATATAATATTTGTTTATATATTTCTTTTAATAAACGTAGTTTTTCCACTTCAGTTTTACGTAAACAAATGAATGTAAATTTTCTTGATACATTTTACCTTGTTTAATATTTTTATTATTAGTTTTATCCTTAATCTTATCCTCCTCAGTCCTTCCATCCTTTAAAATTTTTTTTCTTGTTATAAAAAAATTATTCTCTTTTGTTCCTCTGTTAGAAAGTAAACCCCATTGATTTCCAATAATATAACAAGATTGATAAAATAAAACATATTAAATACATGCTAACAATATTTTTTATACAATGAAAATTTTAAAAAATTCCAAAGACGGTAAGATTGATTGTGTGGTAATATTTTTATTAAGAGATGAAAAATTGGGGGTAGTGTCTCTAAATTTTTTTTAAAAAATTTTTCCTAAATTTTTATTATTATATATATTTTTATCTATAGTCATTATATATATTTTTATCTATATTATTATTTATATTTAGTATTATATATAGGATTTTCTACAATATTATTAATATCTTTGAGATTCGGATCTTGAGGGGTTAGTGTATCTTGAATCAGTGTTATTCAGATAATTAATTTCTTATTTCGTTTATTGCTTAAGAGAATTTATGACGACTTAGATTCTTTTATTACTTTAATTACTTTTAATTAATAACGGTGAATATAAATCTTCCAAATTTTCGTTTTTTATTTAGGAATTATTATTTTTTTAATGGACTCGCATTTCTTACATCTTATGAGTTGTTTTAACCTCTTGTAGATCTCCGGAATGTGTTCGAACTTTTTTGTTCCTATACACAAAAAAAAAGAAGTATGTTCCGACTCTCTCTCTTCCGGAATTGCTTAAGAATATTTTAATAAAATAATGATTTTATTCTTTATAAAAAATAATATTTTATATATATAAGATTATTTTAGTTGAAATAAAACTATTTTAGTTGAAATACAACTATTTTACGTTGAAATACAACTATTTTAGTTGAAATACAAATATTTTAGTTGAAATACAACTATTTTAGTTGAAATACCTAATATAAATTATTATATTGCATATAAAATTATTATTTTGACTTAAAATTATTATGTTGTTTTATTATGTTGATTAAGTTTTGGACATAGTGTTTGTTACATGTCGCCTGAAATTTTTCTTTATATAATTTTTGAACAACCTCTCATTTAACTTTTTCTTTTAAACAATCTCACATGATATTTACTATAATAAAACTTGTCTTAGGTTTAGTAATTTGACAACTTGGACATAGTCTTGTAGAACTTATACAAGAATTATAATGTTAGTATTCCTTTGATTTGTAAATATTTATTACAATTTACGACATAACTGATCTTCTAATTTATCTTTTTTTTCTTTTTTACCCTCTTCTGTTAGTTCGCTTTATTTTAAATGAGTGCAAAATTTTTTGATGTTATATTTTTATACCATCCGAACATATATTTTTTGTTATTACTTCTAAACAAATTGATTTTATCAATATCATTATTTTTGTGCTACATTATTATTTTGAACAAAAGGATTATTTTGAACCAAAAGGATTATGTTGTCTACATATTATTTTGTGCTAAATAATTATTATTATTTTGCCTAGGTGTATTTTGCTAGGTGTATTTCTTCTAGCAGTATCTTGCCTAGGTTGTATGTATTCTAGCAGTATTTTGCCTACGTAGGTGAATTAATTCTAGCAGTAAAGATTATGTGCGTTCTTTATCTGAAATAATAAATGCTTTAATCTTTGTAATGGCTTGCTTGATGAATATTATTATATGAATACTATTATTAGGTTGAACTATTATTCTGAATATTATTAGTTTGTATATTAATAGGTTGTATATTATTAGGTTGTAATTGATTCATATGCTACCACATGGTGTGTTTTTTCATATGAGAATATAATAGTGTATGATTTAAAAAAAACGCATATTGGGCAAACTTGACAAATTTGAGTCATTTCCATTTTTTTTATTTTTATTAGGGAAAAAATTTTATTTTTTTTATAATTTATGTATTTTATATTATTTATGTATTTTTATAATTTATGTATTTTTATAATTTATGTTATTTTGTAATTTATGTATTTTATAATTTATGTATTTTTATAAAATATGTATTTTTATAATCAGAAAAATTTTATTTTTATTCGTTTTAAAAAATGATGTTACCAAAAGTTGGTGGAGGTGCATAATTCCCGAATATCGGAATTAGAACTAGAGACTAGAAAATTTATCATGAAAATGGAGACGTTTTATCTGGTCATTGCATCTGTCTATTCTACCACAACAAAATACAGAGTTAAAACAAATAAAACAATATGTTGATACGCAAATCAATTGACTTAAAAGAAAATATATAAACGATGTTTTGGTTCCACTGATGAATGAATTAAAGTGCTTACCTTAATGATAAATCATTTTAAACGAAAAATATTAAAACTTGTTAAAAAAGGATAGAGAGCTAGGAGCAGATATAGCAAAACTTTTAAAAGATTTCAGAACAATCAAAAATTTTAATATTACTTTCTTTAAATTTTAAATCTTGCAGTCATTAAAAATAAACATAGATAAAAATGTTAAAAGAACAATTAGAAGATGAATAGAAAAACTACCTGAAAAGAATTTAAAAAATTTAAAACAGTTACAAAACTACATTCAAAAAGTGTTGTTGGATTGAGTTCTAAAAATATCAACAAATGAAAAAGATGAATAGAATAAAAAATGAAGTAAACTCACTTAATGAAAACGTGATAAAATGAAAACTCTTAAAATTCAATTTAGAAATGAATTAAAGAAAAAATTTACAAGAAAACACTAAAGAAAATAAGAACAGTTTAGTGCTGTTTTAAAACGACAATTAGATGTTATTAAAATTAAGTTAAATTGCTCTTAAAAAACGGCGTTGAAGATTAATCAGTCAGAAAATGCAAGTTAATAGAGGAAATTAAAGTACATCACACCGCTGCTGGTTGACGCAATAGATAAAGTGCCCAAAGGCAATTAATAAAGTTATCTCGAAGTTGTAGATATTCATAAACGTAAATCTTAAACGAGTATTGTAATATTAACTTAATATTTTTTACCTACAAAAAATAAAAAATCATTAAAAAATTTAAAATATAATTAAAAATACAAAAATTTAAATATAATTTTAAAAATAAAAAAGTTAAATTATATAAAAAAGTATATAAAAAGTATATAATTTTAAAAATGGATAAATTAGAGCCTAATAATTTTAAAAGAATTAAACAATTAGAAGAGTTAATTTAAAAGAAAAGAAAGAAATATTATGAAAAGAAAATCATAGAATAAAAGAAATGATTGATGCAGGTTTGGTTCTGATAAAGTTAAACAAAAACGCATTCTGCAAAAGTTAAGAACAAAAAATAAACATTTTTTATAATTTATTTTTTTCCCAAAAGTCAAAAAATTTATTTACTAAAAAATGCCTATAATTTATTAAACACCATCTTAAACATTTGCTTCAAACAAAAATTGCTCATGAACCCACGTATGAATCCTGTTTATCCTTAGTAATAGAGTAAACAGTCGAGAACAGAAAAGTTCTAAGGCACCGCAGGTGCCGTCCAAAAAGAAGGGGATGGCATCTTTCTGGTATTGGTGGAGTACGTTAACTTAATTATAAAGAATAAAGATATTGATTAAATCTGTGCAAAAGGAGCAGCTGTATAGGTTGTACAGCTAGTGCAATATCAAATGATGTTATATCACAAAACGAAATTAAACAACTAGAAGCTATTCGTAAACTCGAGAATGATTCTGAAGAACTAAAAATATTAATAAACTTTCGATGAAACAAAAACAAAAATTGCTAAACATAGGCTGTTGGGAAACTTGAGGAGCGGAGATCCGTCTGAAAGTAAAACATAATAAAAAAACAATTGAGAAATAAGAGGTGAATGGCATTAATGTTAGAAACCTATCTGTCTACCAGCGCAAAGCAGTAGCGGAGTCTAGGGTCTAGCAGAGTAAATTCTAAAATTATATTTTAGTAAAATTTTTTTGTAGTAATTTTTTAGTAAAATTCTAATAATTAATTTATAAAACATTTTTTTTTCTATCTGTGAGAAAAATCAACAAAGTCAAATTATTTTCTTCTAAAATGTCTTCGCTTATCGAAAATAAATAGTGTGTGTTTAGATGATCCCTCATCGTTCACAGATTACAATCAAAAAGTAAGTACTATGATGCCTATATAAGAATTTGCTAAATGAATCCCTGTGAACTTCCGTAGAGTAAAAACTGGAGGAGATTTACTTTGAAGAGTGGATATAATCAGCAGAGTTAGTTTTTTTATTTATGAAATTCATTTTACTCTGCGAATATTCATTATAATTGTGATGCTAAGTTTTATCAACACCATTACCAGATACCTGATAATATTACACTAGAGAATAAGTTTTTTCCCAAGTTTTATTTACACAAATGCGTTTAGTGTTGTCAACTCTCAAAATATTAGAAACAATAAGTGAGATTCCCTGTGGTGTGCGAAATGATACAATGCCTTAGATTTATAACTCAATTGGTGAAAATAATAAAAAGCATGAAATCGAAGGTTGGTTTCCTGATACTAATGATGGTATAATTATTGATGATTTAACTCACGCTGGAACAGATGCCGCAGGAATTGCGAAAGATGTAGAAAATATTGCAAAACATTTAAATAAAACAAATAATGAAGCATATAAAGAAAGACGTGAATTTAACAAAAAAAGTAAACAGACAGTAAATTGGTCATTGTCTCCATTATTCGGTTATTTAGATTATGATAAAATATCATATCAATTAAAATTTAAATTAATAATTCATCGTACAGCAAATAATGAATTAATCTTTTTTGGTAAGACTGGGAAAAAAGCATATTTAAAAATTGATAGACTTGAATGGTGGATTAAGCATATTACTCCTAGTTTAGAGGTTGAAACAGCTATTGCAAAAAGATTAAATACTAACAAACCAATTCCAGTTAATTTTCTAAAGAGAACTGCTAGTTCAGTAACTTTTTCCGAACAAAGATTTAACTGGCATTTTACTAGAACTGCGAATACACCAAGATATTTATTACTAACATTTCAAAGAAATAATTCTCCAAGTTTTGATAAGAACAATAATATCTTCCATATTAATACAATTCGAAGTTTACAAGTTTCATTAAATCAAACTCGATATCCAATTGATCCATTAAGATTCGATGATACCAATAATCAATTTATGGAAGGATATGATTCTTATAGAAATCTTTGTATAGAATTTGGAGTTGAACCACAATTAACTCCTGGAGATTGGAGACATTTATATCCAATTTTCTGTTTCGATTTAAGTGCACAATCTGAAGATATTATTAAAAATGGTTGTGATGTAACAATTAATATTGAAAAGAAAGATTCCACAACTTCATTGATGGCTTATGGTTTATTGCTAGAAGATGCAAAATATTCTATTGAAATTCTTAATGGAAAGATGGTTAGGATCGGCTAAAGCCAGAGGAGCTTTGCTCCGATAGGTTAATTAAAATTTTTTTCATAACTAGAATAGATTAAAATTTTTGTTAACTTAAAAATTCTTAACTAAAAATTTTTCATAACTAGAATAGATTTAAATTTTTTGATAACTTTAAATTCTTAACTTAAAATTTTTTATTAAAAATGTCGCAAGCGAAAAGTAATATTAATAATAAAACTGTTGAATTAAAATTACGTAATATTGTTGACAAAAATACCCCTAAAACTATTACGATTAACAAAAAAAAGTATTACATAAGTAAACCAATGATAGAGAATATTCAATTACAAGAAGAAAAGAATGGCGGGATTCTCCCATTAATTCCACTAATAATAGGAGGCATAGCAGCAGCAGGAAGTGTTGCAGGTGGGACAGCTGGTATTGTCCAAGCAGTAAATAAAAATAAATCAGAGAAGGCAGCATTAGAAGAACAAAAACGTCATAATAGAGA
>CAJQUW010014505.1:0-17526 GCA_907163375.1 Prostheceraeus crozeri
TTTCTGGTATAACTACTAATCATCCAGAGTTGGAAAAGTCGGAATTGGAATTGGAATTGACGATATTCAAATCTACTGGAATTGGAATTGGAATTGACGATATTCAAATCTACTGGAATTGGAATTGGAATTGACCTTGATAAACCTCAATTCCACTTTTTCGATAGACCTGTGATAAATCTACTTGTACAAAAATTGAAATCACGGTACTCGGCCGTTGTGTTAACTGCCCGCACAGATAAGAAAGAGATAGATCGACAGAGGTAGCTTTATTCTATTGTTGAATAAAGGGTGTTTTTTGTGACTTCGATGGGCCTACAGCCCTGGACAATGTTATTTCAGCGATTAAGCAGACAATGAAAAGACAATCATCTTTGTTCAATCTGTTATTTAGTTATTTATCAAGTAAGATAATTAATAAAAATAAAACAATTGTTGAATTTAGTTCTTGATGTGATAAGCACAAAAATTGGAGATTAACTTAATTGTTGTACACACGAAAAACAATTAGTTCGGAAAGAGGAAAATTAACGCTGCATTAAAGGGCAGCAACCCTGTCAGTTCAAATCATAATACAGACAGTGTCAACAAATTATTCTAATAATTAATTATTCAATTACATGAACTATTATTCAACTTCCAATCACAAAAATTAACAATATTAATTTTAAGGACTATAGTTCGATCGGACTCACTTATGCCAAAATACTCGTAATATCATAAATATCAGTGTCACTTACACCGTCAATCTTCAATCGCGCTCGCTGATGTGTTGCCGTATACGCTGCTGTGTTGTTGTTGTTGCTTCTGTAGTTAAGTTGCACCGCGAGAGCCCGGAGTTCTTCTAACAGCAACTGAAGATGTCGTATATGGTGTTGGTAGTTGTTGTTTTGTCAATTTCTCATCGTTTCTGATTTATACAAATTTTTGAGACTTGACGATAAAACCACTTTCTTTTGAAAATTGAAAGAGTTTCCTTTAATCTCCGCTCGTTAGCTTTCGAACCGACCACATTTCGTTCTTATCACGGAATTTTTAATCTCCTTTTTTTAACATGGACCATTAATCAGTTTTCATGATATCATTTTTATCGTCGTTTTTTCTTTCATCAACAATCACGTTATTCGCACATTGAATTTCTTTCTTCTATCAGTTTATTAATTGATTTATTCGCTCGCATCTCATCTCTCTCTCTCTCACTCACTCAGCGTTTGATCATTTGCTGACCGTTAATTTCTTTTCGTTTTTTCACGAGATCTTGAATATCTCGTTTATGAAACGAAAATGGCGTAGGCTGACCGGTTACATATATACATGTACACAAGAAATATGAATTATGAACATGAAAACGCACATAGGAACGACGCATGGAACGGCACACAGGAACAACAAGGTTGGGTCCAAACTTGGGCTTGGGTACCCCCAAGATTGGACCCAAGAGTGGCTATTTCTCTAGTGAAGTGGAACAGCAATTTCCAAAACATGTTCTAAAATGATCGAAAATTGCATGAAGATATTTTGAATCATGCCATATTGTACATATTGTTATCCAATTAATATATATCTAATGTTCATGTTAATTACTATTTATCACATGAATTTGTTATTGCGAAATTGAGGCCATATTAATATTCAGCTAAAAGTTTTAATTATCGGCGTAGGTTATCTCTGGGCTTAATATCATCAACCCTGTTTACGTCTACAGCCTAATAATCACCTAATTAGAGCAACATGCATGACTAAGCTACATTCCTTACAACATGTCTGATCGAGAAACGAAACACACATAACATAGGCCTCGTATAAGATGAAAAGAGCACAAATGCAGATACAACGATATTTTTACTAATCGTAAGAGGCAATTATCAAAGAATGTCACTGCATTCAATGATACCGATATCTTTCTATTTCTAATACATGTAGCCTAATAGTGGAATAAAAGATATAGGCCGAAGTTTTTAACTTTCAAGGCAAGGAGGCTATATGAAGCAAGTTATCTACGAATTGTTATAGGCTACCACTTGACAGCATAAGCGTTATACAGGCATTGGCTTAATGCATTGCATTTTTTTAATGTATTATTTGTTTTATTTCACACAAAATGATATATACAAAATTCTGTCTAACACAATATGCATTACATCTTGTTTAATGGATTAAATTAACAAGGAACCCATAGGTTAAGCATAGTTTTAAAAGCTAATTAAACAAACTATCAGATAGACATTTACGGTAGGTCTATATCAAAGTTGATGACAGCACAGTTTTATCATAGAAAGACCAATCGTGTGGTTGAAGTAGGTTACATATTTACATGTACATACATGCAAGCTTACATGTAGATGACTTGCTATAACATGATGTGGTCATATACATAGGCAGAATTTTTCCAAGAAAACCGCAAATGATCATTCATGGCCAATTTCTTTATTCTTGGGTTCTCACTCTTGGGGTGGTACCAAGCTCTTGGGGCCGCACCCCAAGATTCTTGGGTACCCCCAAGACTACCCAAAACCCAAGAGTGAACCGAAGACCCAAGACCCAACCTTGGGAACAACGAGGATAGGATAAGGGCATATGGGTTAGATTGAAACGAACAAACGTTAGATACATTAACATAAGACACTATACGCTACATGCAATTATCGGAATTGAATCTTATTATGGAATTGGAATTGGAATTGAGTTGAACTGTTTCGACTGGAATTGGAATTGGATTTGGAATTGAAATTTCTGCTCCGGAATTGGAATTGGAATTAAAAAATTTCAGTGGAATTTTTCTAGCTCTGTAATCATCTCAATCAATTAACGATTATGCCTTCCAGTGCAATTGTTTAGCCTTTGAATCATATGTGGCTTTGCAAGATCGATAGCTATATCTTTCAAGAATTCTTAACGGCGATCGTACATCCGACCATTCTGAGTGATTTGCTTCATAGATGGTTGTATGACCTATCCAAAATATTTTGAAAGTGCAGTGCAACGAGATGTCTTGTCGTACATCTCGTCCAGTAAGATCGGCACACCTGAGTGTGCGCCTGATTTTGTATGATTGTACTGCACAGGATTACACTTAGTTGTTCTCCGAACACTGCCTTGTCATGATGTTGACTAGATATAGTCCGGCAGCCAGAACGAGTTTCTGCAGGGAACGAGGCCGAAAGTGAGGCTTTCAGAGAATTATGTACACCCTATGCCTACTTCGAATCGGCACGTCTGCCGAGTTCTAGTGAGTTCCTCTTCTTGTCAGACAGGATCAAAGAAAAACACATGTAAATCCAATGGGACGCAGATTGCAGTTTTTGGCTAAAATGAAATTTTGTATGTTTTCTCTAATTAAACGAAAAGTACAAAGTCCAGAGTCATAATTTTTGACATTTAATGTCTTCAGGTCATCTCCTATCATGTGCATATGTTGTTATGAAGCTTCTGGTCGGCCATGTAGGGGAGATTGGGGACCTATGAGCATAGGGGACCAAAGTGCATCTGCCAGTTCGACGTGATAAAGACCGAATTCGAACTTCTTCTTCTAGTTGAGTAATAGTAGTAAGCAAGTGACAAACACCAGATAGCGCAAGATGGCCGCCATCGCTGACGTCCCCCCCTCTGGAACGACAGCGTGTCGTGGTGTGCCGGCCAGGTTGGTCCACGTTCACAAACTGTTCGCTGACTCCCCCCCCCTCTGGAACGATAGAGTGTCGTGGTGGATTTGGGCGACCGCCAGGATTAGTCTTGAGGCTATAGTGTGTGATGTTTTTCGCGCAATCTGCTGAATGTTGGGTTGTAAAATGGGCTGTTTCGAGTGGAAGGAGTGGTCGGATGAGAAAACGGAGGCCAGATTCGGATTCAGCGTGAAATTCTGCATCGGTATGGTGAGTTTCAAGTCAATCGGAGAGAAACATTTTCGCTGACGTCCCCCCCCCTCTGGACAGCTCGCTTCGATCTTGGCTTCTAGTGGACGGATTTTGTCGTGCCATAGCTCGTTTGAAAGCTAAGAGTGAGACAAATTCACTGAAACAAACGGCTTGTTCATATCTGTCTTCGTTTAGATGTGAGACGCCATTTAAGATTTTGGGACATTGGCGAAAAAACGACAGAGTTAGAATTTGGGACGTTTTGGGCTGTAGCTTCAAAACGAAGCATCGGATTGGAA
The DNA here is from genome assembly GCA_907163375.1 of Prostheceraeus crozeri. Classification (NCBI taxonomy): domain Eukaryota; kingdom Metazoa; phylum Platyhelminthes; order Polycladida; family Euryleptidae; genus Prostheceraeus; species Prostheceraeus crozeri. The sequence continues at coordinate 4,154 of CAJQUW010014505.1, forward strand.
AACGGATTTCAGATTTGGAATCAGCGTGAAATTCTCTATCTGTATGGTGAGTTTCAAGTCAATCGGCGAGAAAAAATTTTCAACATTTTTCGAAAAAACGACATAGTTAGAATTTGGGACGTTTTGGTGTGTAGCGCCCAAACGAAGCATCGGATGAGAAAACGGAGGCCAGATTCGGATTCAGCGTGAAATTCTGCATCGGTATGGTGAGTTTCAAGTCAATCGGAGAGAAAAATTTTCGCTGACGTCCCCCCCCACTCTGGACAGCTCGCTTCGATCTTGGCTTCTAGTGGACGGATTTTGTCGTGCCATAGCTCGTTTGAAAGCTAAGAGTGAGACAAATTCACTGAAAGAATCGGCTTGTTCATATCTGTCTTCGTTTAGATGTGAGACGCCATTTAAGATTTTGGGACATTGGCGAAAAACGACAGAGTTAGAATTTGGGACGTTTTGGGCTGTAGCTTCAAAACGAAGCATCGGATTGGAAAACGGATTTCAGATTTGGAATCAGTGTGAAATTCTCTATCTGTATGGTGAGTTTCATGTCAATCGGAGAGTTTCAAGTCAATCGGAGAGAAAAATTTTCAACATTTTTCGGAAAAACGAGTTAGAATTTTTGCGACGGCTGCCTACTGTAGAGCCAAAACGAAGCATCGGATGGGAAAACGGAGGCCAGATTCGGATTCAGCGTCAAATTCTACATGGAAATGGTGTATTTCCAGCTCAATCGGAGCACTAGAACCGGAGATAGACGGGTTTTTAGTGTTTGGATGATGGGTATTACGTCATCAGCTGATCGCCACACACTATATAAGCTGGGAACCGAGAGAGACTTGTCATTCAGACGAGAGCGATTGTCAGAGGTAGGTCGTCTCTCTGAGCTCTGATGATAGCTTCGGACATTCCAAATTCCGGGTTTCTGTAAGAAACCGACTTAGAAAATTTCATTGCTGATATCAGCTAAGCCGTCAGACTTAGAGGTTAGCCAGGAGATGGCCTTCGTCTCCAGGCCATAAAAGACTCCAAAACTTTAAAGGCTTGTAACTTTGCTTCTACAAGTCCGTTTGACTTGATTCAAAAAAGGTTCGGTTGCTATTGACCTGCCCTAAGTGATAGACTACTTATAAAATTTCATAAGTAGTGCTGAAAAGTTGAAAAATTTAAATTCACTATTTTTGGAGGTTTTCTGGGGTTTTCGACCCTGCTGAATTCAACTAAGGCATTTATAATGTTGTACGAGGCGAGCTTCAGCTCGAGACTTGTTTCCTGATGTAAATAACTCCACCGATTTTCATGTCAAAATCGGGTCCGAATACCAACACAGTGATATGACGCACGCTCTGTCCGTCGGAGGTTGGATTTGTGGGCCGAGGCCTTGGAGTTGGGATAAGATCCCCTCTGAGTAATGCCTGTAACGGATTCATCAGCTTAACTTGTCTATCCTCAAGTAATGATAGCATTACAGTATGACTTTGAAAACATAATCTTCACATTTACTGACATTTTATTTCTATACGTTGCGCTCTGCTCAGGTTTGATATCAAACTTTCTCATTTTTCTTTGCAGTGAAAAATGACCAAAGACGTGAATAAACGCCTGCAATTTTTTAAATGCAGTTGTGGGGATGTGTTTAGGGGTGAGAATTTTCACCTTCACCATAAAAAGAATGCTGCGCATAGTGTTGCGGTTAAGGTGTGGTTTTGTGTGTGGTGCAATGTGAGGTGTGATGAAAGGAATGATGCGTTCAGTGAGTTGCACTCGAAGTGTGTATTTACAATAATTTCGAAAGTTTTGATGAAGAAGATGATGTGTGGTGAGCAGGGAATGCTGTATGAGGAGGGAATGTGTGCTCGTTTGCCACCAGTAGAGGTGGTAAATGTTGAAAAGCGTGTTGTGAGTGATGTAGATTTGGATGCGAGTACCTCCAAAAAGAGTAGAGTGATGTCGGTGAGTTGGATTTCATCGGATGATGAATGTATGAATGTTGATTCGAGTGTTGCTGCTGCTGAGCGTGAGCTTGAGAAAGCTGTGAGGGCGATTGTGCCAGCACCCGAGGTGTTGGCACAATCAACGCCTAGACCTTCACCGAGGTGTGTTGAGAAAGTTGAGAGGTCGACTGTTCCGTGTGAAGTTGTGCTGTCGAGGGATGATGTGCGTGCTTATACGAATGTGAGGCATGAGTGTACAAAGTTAGAAGGAAGAGTGAGATCGCTGAAGAGTACGCTGAAAGAGGTGACTGCTGAGCGTGATAGTTTGAAGTTGAATGCTGAGAGTGTGACTCAAAAGTTAAGGGAGTGTGCGGCTGCAAAAGAGAGTATGGTGAAGGAGAGAAAGTTGAAGGAAGAGGCGGTGACGAAGTTTGAGAAGTGTGATCGAGAGCGAAGTGAGGAGCGCATGCTGAAGGAAGCGGCGCTTGAGGAAGTGAGTTTGTTGAAGAATGAGTTGGCGCGTTTGAAGGAGTGTGAGAAGGTGAAATCCCTCACAACTATGCACATCCCCATCGCGGGTGTCGTCCCTGACAAGCCAATTGTATATCTAAATATAAGCAACGACGACACTCAGGAGTGCTACAGCTGTGCGGATGTCCGTTGCTACCATGTAAATATTCAACACACCGACGACATCCACATAGCTTGTTCAAAGCCATACAAGTATCGTGAGTATAATGACTGAGATATATCATCATGCCATCTTTCCAACTCTTACTTCTTTCATTTCAGGAGCCATAAAGAAGTAAAAGCTATTTCTTGTGAACGCACCAAACGGCCTTTTTAAAGGCCACTCTTAATGTGGCTAGATCGGTCCCAAGCCCGACAGCATCTTCGGATGTGAACACAGAGGGAGAGTCTACAATTAAAACTTAGTAAAATAGATGTGTGAGATGGATTCAACCCGAATCCTATAACACCTTTACATTTACTGACTATACATTTGTCCTGCTATCAGGTTGTTTTGACTTGCTATCTAGTTGAATAGTCTCTTGCTATCAAGAGATTCACTTCTGCTCATAAAGCACATCATCGCTGTAATACCTCCTTTGCTCGAGCGTTCCTTCGGGACGGCGGGTACTGCCGTAGAGGGATTGTGTTGCACGGGTTGTTCGTCGTTTGTTAGACCGAAACCTCTGAGCCGTTGCTCATGTTGGGCGTTCGACTTCATACTCAACGTGACGCTTTCTCTCGCCAGGTCAGAGTACTTCAGCCATTCGACAAAGGTTAGTCTTTATGATATGGAGTAGAGTGAAATGCAATTCATTAGATGTCCCTTCAATGATTGCTCCCATGATAAACGTTGATGAGACAAATGAAATGATTCTCATCTTCCCTTTTCAGCGATTGAAATCTACTAACACACTATCGTATAATCGTCCACTATGGGGCAAGACATGATAGAGCCTCCACGCGGTTTGCCCTGGGCAGTCTTTAGACTGGCGAATACTATCATTAAGTTGAATCTGCTATCAGTCAACTTGAACGTTACATCACATTAGAGGGGTATATAAACCACTACCTCTCATTTCATTTCATTTCAATCATGGAGACACCTAACGCTGCAGTCAACTCTCCTCGCGGACCGCAGTTAAGACCGCGAAATTTATTTAATGAATTTGCTAGAATAGAGGAGCAAGACAGAGTCCACAACAATCTTGCTCAGATTGGCAATGCGATGACAGCAAGTGTTGCCAATCCAATGGAATGGCGCTACATTCCACCCTCCACTCACATACCAACTAGCATTGAAGTCGACACTGCTGAGGTTGAACGGTTTCGACTCTCTCTCAGCAGAATCGGTATGGAGTAAGATTGCTGATGACAACTCCCGAGAACGAACCACCGGCTCTCTTAAGGGCCACCATGGGGCAAGACATGATAGAACCTCCACGCGGTTTGCCCTGGGCAGTCTTCGGACTGGCGAATACTATCATTAAGTTGAATCTGCTATCAGTCAACTTGAACGTTGCAAATGAAGTTCGGTGTAATACTTCCTTTCGACGGGCGTTCCTGTAAAGGGCGGCGGTGAAACCCGTAGCTATGTATACCGCAAGGGACATTCGGCAATGGTCAATCTTGTTAAACCTCTCTGCGTCATGTTTGCAAGTGATTGCCTCTGTCTCAACGTAGTATGCATTCGCGCCAGGGCGACATTTAGCCAACTGTCGAAGGTTACTTAAAACATTCCATTGCATACGTTATGAGAACCATGAGTTCTACCTGTCTCTATCAATGAGACGAATTGATGAATGGAATGAAATGGGAGGACACTCACGTGCCACACGCAACATAACACACTTCTCTCTTCCGTAGTCTAACAAGCTCTTTACACATGGATCGCAGTCGATTGCTATCCCTGTATCAGAAGTGTAAGCTATCTTAATTTTATTTAACACTATTTCAACTACCATCATCACCCATATGAAGTGTCATAAGATTTACAAGTTAGACTAAGCGTTCTACTATTTGTAAATGAAAGATATAGTTTCACCAGTTTACAAGTTAAAAATAAAGTTTCAATAGTGTGTACGTTAGAAATAAAGTTTTAGCTGTTTGTATATCAAAAACAAAGTTTCAAGAGTTTACAAGTTAAAAAATAAAGTTTCAATGGTGTATACGTTAGAAATAAAGTTTTAGCTGTTTGTATATCAAAATAAAGTTTCAAGAGTTTACAAGTTAGAAATAACGTTTCAATAGTGTATGCGTTAGAAATAAAGTTTTAGCTGTTTGTATATCAAAATAAAGTTTCAAGAGTTTACAAGTTAGAAATAAAGTTTCAATAGTGTGTATGTTAGAAATAAAGGTATAACTGTTTGTAAAAATAAGATCGCAAGATTTACTAGTTTACAAGTTAGACTAAGTGTAAATTAAAATAAAATTATAACTGTTCACGAGTTAAAGCGTTGATGCAACGATGAACAATTAATAAGCTGAAAAGTTTTAGATTCACTTTAACATTACCATTTGTTTACAGATAGAAATGTATCACAGCAAAGCTACTTCATGAGTTAGTTTGCCAGGAGTGTATCATCTCAAACTTTTACTCCGTCGTTGAAATTTCATGACGACTTTTTGCTAAACGAAAGTTAACACCAGAGGAGCGTAGGGGTGGGTGGTATAAAATACGCCTACAGCACTGAGAGAGTTGGAGTGCATGAGCTATGTACATTCTTTTGACGACGAGAGGAGCGATTTAGCCGATGGCGCAGGTAGTTTCCCAGAGCATGGAGGACATTGTTTAGGTGACTCTAAGGACGTATGTCGAGCTGCCTTCAGTGATAGGCTTCCAACTCATGATGAATGATGATATGCTTACGACCTACATTCAACCATTGGTGTATGCCCACACCCTCCCCCACAACGAGCTTGTCTGCCACATTGTATTCATGAGTGTGGCTCAAAGTAGGAAATTGATTGATGAGACTTTGCTGAAATATCCAAGGCGCGTATTCAAGCATGGTCGCCTACTGTTGGAGTATTATTATCAATGGCGCGACGACACACATTTGCCCACCCGTGTTTTACCACACCTATCAACGGAAGAATACAATAGAGCTTTAGTCGAGACGGTGAAAGGAGACGATGAGCGCTAGCGGGTGAATGAAGCATCGGTGAGAGTGGGAATCAACTTGATGCTATTCTCCAATGAGGATTGTTGTCTAATGAGAATCAAGCATTCCTTTATAAATAGAGAGCCTTCCACAGTGAGAATCATTCCATCGTTGAATCGTACAAGTGACGGACGCACATTCTCTCTCTCTACATCCCTGTTATATTATCCAACTAAAATGGTAAGTCGCTACTTTCCTCCCTCTCCTCCCTTGAACGTAAACTTGATAGAATCTTTTTTATTTTCAGGCATCTTCTACATCTACTACACTGACAGGACAAAATGGTGGCCAGACGTTACAAGGTTCGCTACAATCAGATCATCTACAGCTGAGACCAGTGGAAGAAACAACAAAGGTACATAATCCTACACCGCTACAGCGTAAATTTAAACAAGTCTTGCGTCATGAGGATCACAGCGTAGTACTGCGAACGGGAATGCTCCCTTCCACTGATGTGAAGATATTGAGCAATCAGTATGGGGATTACATACTCATCCCCGTGAGTCCGTACATTCGCCACCAACTTGACATTATTGAAGAGTACGTAACATTAAATATGGACATTCCTACTCCTCTTGCTCAAGAGTGGAAGGCGAGAGATGAAAAGGATACTCCCTATAGAAAGATTTGGGATGGTAATCAAATTTGCCTACCATTATCACATTGGTGTAGTTATTATAAAAAGGATGGAGATCAATCAATACCCATCAGATGTGATGAGCTCGAAGAAGGTACTTGGGATATCATTTTCAAAGTGAATGGACTATATTATGGTCAGCACAAGGATAACAAAATAGCCTCTCTCTCGATATACACTGAATCCATCCTACATATTCCAAAGCCACCCAGCGTAGATGACATTATTGACGAAATCCTTAACGGGGGTGGTACGAAGCGCAAGTCGGCAAGAATGCTACTTCCAAACGCAAGTCAAGGAAAGAGAATTGCTAATCCTTTCCTAACTCTACCCTATGACAATTCGCTTATGTGCTTTGAGTGTCGTGGACGTGGTCTTATTAGATACATTTTACTTCTTCGTTGCCATCATATCATTTGTGTATTTTGTCGTGAAAAGCATCGATGTAATTCTTCATTTTGTGATATGTTATAGAACGTTTCCTTAGATGTGTAATTTCCGTTTTAGGCTTCTATCATCATTTTTATGGATTGTGAAGGTGAACCTGTGCAGGAGCTCAGTGCTATTGCTATGAACAATTGGACATATCAGATTGTTAGTGTCTATCATCAACATGCCAACTGTGATCCCAATGTTGATCAATGGGCGAGAAAACACATTCATGGACTTAATCTGAAATATTTGCAAGACTATGGCTTTTCTTGTGAGACTGCTCTTCTTATTGACTTTAAACGATGGTTAGCTGCTTTCAATGTTATACGCATTTTTTGTAATAATCCTGGTAAGGAGAGGAAAGTATTTCCCAATCTAGTCATTAATGATATTTTGCTCCCACCTTGGGATAGTAGAGTGAATCAACACTATCATGAAGTCACGAAACGTTGTAAGGATTTGTGTGTTCCTATTTTGTCAGTTCGTTGTAGTAGCTACGTTCATAACCAATGCTTCTTTCCTCCTTGCCTCAACACTGCCAAAGTCCTATATGGTTATCATTGCTCGCTATATGACAGTTACCAGCTGTATCTATTTTATCTGTTTCAAACCATTGATTTGTAATGCATGCTTGTTACAGTTATTCAATAAATGTTATTATGCGAAGAGTTGTTGTTATCATGCAACGGATGGGTTAGATGAAGGGTGATCATATCTTTTTCAAATGACTGTGAAACATTGATTTCCATGATGAAGATTTAAACAGTTAGATTTGATGACGAATAAGATTACTAGTTTGCAAGTTAGACTAAGCGTTCTATTATTTGTAAATAAAAGATATAGTTTCAACAGTTTACAAATTAAAAATAAAGTTTCAATAGTGTATGTGTTAGAAATAAAGTTTAAGCTGTTTCTATGTTAGAAATAAAATAAAGTTTCAAGAGTTTACAAGTTAAAATTAAAGTTTCAACAGTGTGTACGTTAGAAATAAAGTTACATCTGTTTGTAAAATAAGATTGCGGGATTAAATAGTTTGTAAGTTAGACTAAGCGTTCCACTATTTGTAAATGAAAGATATAGTTTCAACAGTTTACAGATTACAAAATAAAGTTTCAATAGTGTGTATGTTAAAAATAAAGTTTAAGCTTTTTGTGTATTAGAAATAGAATAAAGTTTCAACAGTCTGTAGATTAAAAATAAAGTTTCAACAGTGTGCACGTTAAAAATAAAGTTTCAATAGTGTGTATGTTAAGAATAAAGTTCTATCTGTTTATATGTTAGAAATAAAAATGAAGGTTCACCAGTTACAAGTTAAGAATAAAGTTTTATCTGCTTGTATGTCAGAAATGAAATAAAGTTTCACCAGTTTAAAAGTTAGAAATAAAGTTTCAATAGTGTGTATGTTAGAAACAAAGTTTCAACCGCTTACAAGTTAAAAATAAAGTTTCAATAGTTTACAAGTTAAGAATAAAGTTTCAATAGTGTGTATGTTAAGAATAAAGTTCTATCTGTTTATATGTTAGAAATAGAATGAAGTTTCACCAGTTTACAAGTTAAGAATAAAGTTCTATCTGTTTGTATGTTAGAAATAAAACAAAGTTTCAACCCTTTACAAGTTAAAATTAAAGTTTCAATAGTTTACAAGTTAAGAATAAAGTTTCAATAGTGTGTATGTTACGAATAAAGTTCTATCTGTTTATATGTTAGAAATAGAATGAAGTTTCACCAGTTTACAAGTTAAGAAAAAAGTTCTATCTGTTTGTATGTTAGAAATAAAATGAAGCTTCACCAGTTTACAAGTTAAGAATAAAGTTTTATCAGCCTGTATGTTAGAAATAAAATGAAGTTTCATCAGTTTACAAGTTAAGAATAAAGTTTTATCTGTTTGCATGTTAGAAATAGAATAAAGTTTCAACCGTTACAAGTTAAAAATAAAGTTTCAATAGTTTGCAAGTTAAAACTAATGTTTCAATAGTGCGTATGTTAAGAATAAAGTTTTATCTGTTTGTATGTTAGAAATAAAATGAAGCTTCACCAGTTTACAAGTTAAGAATAAAGTTTTATCAGCTTGTATGTTAGAAATAAAATGAAGTTTCAACAGTTAACAAATTAAAAATAAAGTTTTAATTGTGTGTACGTTAGAAATAAAGTTTCAACCGTTTACAAGTTAAAAATAAAGTTTCAACGGTGTCTACGTTAGAAATAAAATTTTATCTGTTTGTAAAGTACGATCGTAGGATTTACTAGTTTGCAAGTTAGACTCAGCATTCTACTAGTTGCAAATGAAAAATATCGTTTCAACAGTTTACAGATTAAAATAAAGTTTCAATAGTGTGTACGTTAGAAATAAAGTTATGACTGTTTGTGTGTGTGTGTGTTAGAAATAAAATAAAGTTTCAACCGTTTACAAGTTAAAAATAAAGTTTCAACAGTGTGTACGTTAGAAATAAAGTTTTAGCTGTTTATATGTTAGAAACAAAATAGAGTTTGAGCAGTTTACAAGTTGAAAAATAAAGTTTCAACAGTGTGTACGTTAGAAATAAAGGAAAGTAAGAACTTCATCGTATGAGTATTCAAAGCATGTTTTGTAAATCAAATGTGTGTAGTACTGACATGATAGAATCGCGTTAGAAATAAAGTTTCAGCCGTTTACAAGTTAAAAATAGAGTTTCAACAGTGTGTACATTAGAAATAAAGTTTTAGCTGTTTATATGTTAGAAACAAAATAAAGTTTCAACAGTTTACAGGTTGAAAAATAAAGTTTCAACAGTGTGTGCGTTAGAAATAAATGAAAGCAAGAACTTCATCGTATGAGTATTCAAAGTATGTTTTGTAAATCAAATGTGTGTAGTACTGACATGATAAAATCAAGCTTGACAAACGCCTTTGAATACTCATGCGATGAAGTTCTTACTTTCATTTATTTCTAACGTACACACAATTGAAACTTTATTTTTAATTTGTTAACTGTTGAAACTTCATTTTATTTCTAACATACAAGCTGATAAAACTTTATTCTTAACTTGTAAACTGGTGAAGCTTCATTTTATTTCTAACATACAAACAGATAAAACTTTATTCTTAACATACGCACTATTGAAACATTAGTTTTAACTTGCAAACTATTGAAACTTTATTTTTAACTTGTAACGGTTGAAACTTTATTCTATTTCTAACATGCAAACAGATAAAACTTTATTCTTAACTTGTAAACTGATGAAACTTCATTTTATTTCTAACATACAAGCTGATAAAACTTTATTCTTAACTTGTAAACTGGTGAAGCTTCATTTTATTTCTAACATACAAACAGATAGAACTTTTTTCTTAACTTGTAAACTGGCGAAACTTCATTCTATTTCTAACATATAAACAGATAGAACTTTATTCTTAACATACACACTATTGAAACTTTATTCTTAACTTGTAAACTATTGAAACTTTATTTTTAACTTGTAAACGGTTGAAACTTTGTTTTATTTCTAACATACAAACAGATAGAACTTTATTCTTAACTTGTAAACTGGTGAAACTTCATTCTATTTCTAACATATAAACAGATAGAACTTTATTCGTAACATACACACTATTGAAACTTTATTCTTAACTTGTAAACTATTGAAACTTTAATTTTAACTTGTAAAGGGTTGAAACTTTGTTTTATTTCTAACATACAAACAGATAGAACTTTATTCTTAACTTGTAAACTGGTGAAACTTCATTCTATTTCTAACATATAAACAGATAGAACTTTATTCTTAACATACACACTATTGAAACTTTATTCTTAACTTGTAAACTATTGAAACTTTATTTTTAACTTGTAAGCGGTTGAAACTTTGTTTCTAACATACACACTATTAAAACTTTATTTTTAACTTTTAAACTGGTGAAACTTTATTTCATTTCTGACATACAAGCAGATAAAACTTTATTCTTAACTTGTAAACTGGTGAAGCTTCATTGTATTTCTAACATACAAACAGATAAAACTTTATTCTTAACATACGCACTATTGAAACATTAGTTTTAACTTGCAAACTATTGAAACTTTATTTTTAACTTGTAACCGTTGAAACTTTATTCTATTTCTAACATGCAAACAGATAAAACTTTATTCTTAACTTGTAAACTGATGAAACTTCATTTTATTTCTAACATACAAGCTGATAAAACTTTATTCTTAACTTGTAAACTGGTGAAGCTTCATTTTATTTCTAACATACAAACAGATAGAACTTTTTTCTTAACTTGTAAACTGGTGAAACTTCATTCTATTTCTAACATATAAACAGATAGAACTTTATTCTTAACATACACACTATTGAAACTTTATTCTTAACTTGTAAACTATTGAAACTTTATTTTTAACTTGTAAACGGTTGAAACTTTGTTTTATTTCTAACATACAAACAGATAGAACTTTATTCTTAACTTGTAAACTGGTGAAACTTCATTCTATTTCTAACATATAAACAGATAGAACTTTATTCGTAACATACACACTATTGAAACTTTATTCTTAACTTGTAAACTATTGAAACTTTAATTTTAACTTGTAAAGGGTTGAAACTTTGTTTTATTTCTAATATACAAACAGATAGAACTTTATTCTTAACTTGTAAACTGGTGAACCTTCATTCTATTTCTAACATATAAACAGATAGAACTTTATTCTTAACATACACACTATTGAAACTTTATTCTTAACTTGTAAACTATTGAAACTTTATTTTTAACTTGTAAGCGGTTGAAACTTTGTTTCTAACATACACACTATTGAAACTTTATTTTTAACTTTTAAACTGGTGAAACTTTATTTCATTTCTGACATACAAGCAGATAAAACTTTATTCTTAACTTGTAAACTGGTGAACCTTCATTTTTATTTCTAACATATAAACAGATAGAACTTTATTCTTAACATACACACTATTGAAACTTTATTTTTAACGTGCACACTGTTGAAACTTTATTTTTAATCTACAAACTGTTGAAACTTTATTCTATTTCTAATACACAAAAAGCTTAAACTTCATTTTTAACATACACACTATTGAAACTTTATTTTGTAATCTGTAAACTGTTGAAACTATATCTTTCATTTACAAATAGTGGAACGCTTAGTCTAACTTACAAACTATTTAATCCCGCAATCTTATTTTTACAAACAGATGTAACTTTATTTCTAACGTACACACTGTTGAAACTTTAATTTTAACTGTAACTCTTGAAACTTTATTTTATTTCTAACATAGAAACAGCTTAAACTTTATTTCTAACACATACACTATTGAAACTTTATTTTTAATCTGTAAACTGTTGAACTATATCTTTTATTTCAAATAATAGAACGCTTAGTCTAACTTGCAAACTAGTAAATCTTATTCGTCATCAAATATAACTGTTTAAATCTTCATCATGGAAATCAATGTTTCACAGTCATTTGAAAAAGATATGATCACCCTTCATCTAACCCATCCGTTGCATGATAACAACAACTCTTCGCATAATAACATTTATTGAATAACTGTAACAAGCATGCATTACAAATCAATGGTTTGAAACAGATAAAATAGATACAACTGTCATATAGCGAGCAATGATAACCATATAGGACTTTGGCAGTGTTGAGGTAAGGAGGAAAGAAGCATTGGTTATGAACGTAGCTACTACAACGAACTGACAAAATAGGAACACACAAATCCTTAAAACGTTTCGTGACTTCATGATAGTGTTGATTCACTCTACTATCCCAAGGTGGGAGCAAAATATCATTAATGACTAGATTGGGAAATACTTTCCTCTCCTTACCAGGATTATTACAAAAAATGCGTATAACATTGAAAGCAGCTAACCATCGTTTAAAGTCAATAAGAAGAGCAGTCTCACAAGAAAAGCCATAGTCTTGCAAATATTTCAGATTAAGTCCATGAATGTGTTTTCTCGCCCATTGATCAACATTGGGATCACAGTTGGCATGTTGATGATAGACACTAACAATCTGATATGTCCAATTGTTCATAGCAATAGCACTGAGCTCCTGCACAGGTTCACCTTCACAATCCATAAAAATGATGATAGAAGCCTAAAACGGAAATTACACATCTAAGGAAACGTTCTATAACATATCACAAAATGAAGAATTACATCGATGCTTTTCACGACAAAATACACAAATGATATGATGGCAACGAAGAAGTAAAATGTATCTAATAAGACCACGTCCACGACACTCAAAGCACATAAGCGAATTGTCATAGGGTAGAGTTAGGAAAGGATTAGCAATTCTCTTTCCTTGACTTGCGTTTGGAAGTAGCATTCTTGCCCGACTTGCGCTTCGTACCACCCCCGTTAAGGATTTCGTCAATAATGTCATCTACGCTGGGTGGCTTTGGAATATGTAGGATGGATTCAGTGTATATCGAGAGAGAGGCTATTTGTTATCCTTGTGCTGACATAATATAGTCCATTCACTTTGAAAATGATATCCCAAGTACCTTCTCCGAGCTCATCACATCTGATGGGTATTGATTGATCTCCATCCTTTTTATAATAACTACACCAATGTGATAATGGTAGGCAAATTTGATTACCATCCCAAATCTTTCTATAGGGAGTATCCTTTTCATCTCTCGCCTTCCACTCTTGAGCAAGAGGAGTAGGAATGTTCCCATATTTAATGTTACGTACTCTTCAATA
>CAJQUW010014506.1:0-253044 GCA_907163375.1 Prostheceraeus crozeri
TATTGAGCAAAGTGGTGAATTCTTGCGGTTCTCACTGCCTTCTTGTAATTGCACCAAGCCAATGACTTCATGCACGCGTGATACTTCAGAAGAGTACCTATTCACCTATTTTGCTTCCTGTGCTTGGTTACGTATGGGTTTTCTCCACCCCTGGTCATTTCAAGTTATGGTCCAATAAATTCTGGCAAAAATGATATACAATCGTCACCAGTCAGCCCCGGGTAGACGATACTTAAACATATATTTCTATTCTACCCAACATCCCCAAAACTTTATATGAGATTCGAGCAAGTAATTTTTGCGTTAGAGACGACAACGTGAAGTGTAGCGATGTCAACAGCTTGAATCTGACTTCGTCTGTTCGCACGTTCTATATTGTTTACTCGTGTGGTCATTGTTCTCATCTCCCTCGTTCTTCCGCCTCATCTACTGCTCCTTGAAATCTTCCTCGAACCACATACCTTGCCACATCTTTTTTTAGTTTAAAAAAATGGTAGTTGAAAGGGATGTGGGCTGGTCATTATCACATTGAACGAGTTGGCGGAAATTGTTATATAATAATTGGACCTCAAGTGCGCTTTCCCTCTGGGGGCTTAGACGATGAGGGTTCAGAAAAGAAGTTAGTTCAAGCTGCTCAGACTTCGCTGCACTTTCAAGTTATCTCCCCTATTTCAAAAAGTACTTGGTCTGATTTTTCCACACCATATTTGGTAAAGTGGGTTAGAAAATATCTGTCATTATACGTGTTCTTATAGCTTTGTGACGATTGATTCCATTTCTACGGATTATTAGACAAAATTTGAAAATGTGGTTTTGTGGAGGAGATAACCGTCGTGAAGCACCCCTGTGCTGACGGACGCCGTGTGTTTCAATAGACACAAAAGATATTGTAGCATTGAAATAATTTAACAGACTGTTTGCAATATTATCAATCTATCATGTTCTGGTGTGCCGGTGAAGATGTCCATCGTAGAAACGAAGCCACGTGTTTCAAATATATGCATTGTATATGAATAAACTTTTTCCATGTTCGTATAGTCAGTGTTTTGTCTGAAAATTCAGACCAATCATTAAAACATCACCAGAATTTCTGTTTGGGCTATTACTTTGAGATATTAGGTTTATTCGCTTTTGGTTTATACTCCCTCTTGATACTATCTCGCATCTTCTTTTTAAGTATGAATATTATTCTATTTAATCGCTCAATCTACAAGGGAGTTGGAAAAACTCATTTAAGAGTATTTGAGTCCAGATTAGCTTATTGCTCTGTATCTGAAAAACTAAAGCATGGTTATTAAATGTATCCTGTTAAAATATCAAAATACGGTGTTGTTGTAGTTATAGAGTGCTTGATGCAGGTTATCGGATCCCAGAAACTTTATTTTTATTCAGACAGAATATATTTATGCCTTTGGATCAGACTACCATGCTAATGATGTTTGTGAAACTTTGCTTTGATACTGCAGTGGTATAGATGCACATTGGTAGTAGAAAAGATGTGCTAGATTGGTGGAACGACTTTTGAAGTGATAAACATTAATACACTTAATACCGGAGTTTTTAATTCAAGTCACGAAATTTTTTGCAAAGGGCTACATGCCATAAGACCAGAATTAAAGTACTTTTGATTATTGGGGCCCTAATGGAGGAGTTAGGATTGATGAACCTTCTATTGGAAACTTCTTTGATTACACAATTATCATAACCCAATTTGCCATGGTGCAAGAATTTAGTACGGGTTGTATCCTCTTAATCTTCTTAGCAGAGTATTAATTTAAAATCAGTAACAACTATGCCGTCACGGCGGCATTTTTGATAAGTGATCCTTTCTATTTAAAGAAGAGGTTGACTCAAAAGACGCATGGATAATCCGCATAAACTCGTGAACTAAGTCGGTGGAGTCTTTTCCCCAGTGTAGGTGTCGAATAAGTGCAGTAGCCTGCAGTTGACTAAGATTTAGTCATAACAGAATATTATCCTCATGAAAACCTGAAGAAAGCACTTCCACTTGAGATTGGCTGTACGTCGTTAGGTCGATTGATTTCGTCTACCATTTTGAATGTTTATACCGTTGTTTGTAGGAAGTGCTTCCTGATATTTTGAATAATATTGTAATCCTATTACCAACTGTCACATAGTATATTCCATCAGGCTGCTGATAATCTTCGTCCTTCTGAATTTTGTTACAACTGCATATGTTGTTGAACTAGCATATCGGCCCCGGCAACCAACTGTTTAACTTGAATTTCGTCAGGTCCTGTAACTGGCATTTGACCCTGCCATTTGCCATTGGTCAAGTTCGAGTTTGTAGCTAATTTGTAATTATTACATAATAACACGTATTTTCTAAGTATGTAATGTAGTTATAGACATTTTGGTTACTGCTGATTGCTTTGTTTTCCCCCGGTTGTTGCCGTTTACCTCCCCCCGTGCATTTCTATCAGCAGGCTCAAACCTTTTTGGGGTAGCAATTTTTATAGACATATAATTGAAAGCCTGTTTTTTGTGGTTTTACGGAGATTGTGACCTGCTTGATAGCCTAAATGGCTATAAGCAGAAGCTTGACAAAAGTACAACAATTTTTACCCCTCTATCATCTACAATTAGTCTCTTTTCCCCAGTTTACTTAAGAAGTTTTCTTCTACACTACATTTGCTGTTTTTACTTGTTATAAGCTTAATGTGAAACTTCTTTAATTTTTCTCATTACGGTCCCGGCCATTATCCTTCTCTGAAATCAGTTTTAAAAAAGAGGCACATTACTACGTTTTGATGCATTCTGTAGTGTGTGGTAATCATATTAAATTGATTATTAGAAACGAATTAACCAGAACGTTGCACAAGTTTCATGGCTGACTGTTTTTAAATATCGAATTCCCTATCCTTTGTTTCACAGATCGGAAAGGCTGCGTCGTCATCCGGCATCCGATGCTCCCTGTTGCTCGACACATGCAGTCCATTCACTCCGCCAATACAGCCAGTAGAAATAATGGAAATGCCCTCATTACAAACGGTAACATAAAAAACACAGCTTGGAGAATTGGTAGCTCCTTATCGCAATGAAGGGGCCATCAGCATCGCCCGGGGGGGACATCCGTGGTCATTGTGGTCCATCTGATGGACCGACATTTTGCTTCAGCATCCTCATCAACTCCGATGTCCTAATCTTTCCTCTAATTCACATCTATATATCGAGTTCCCTCGGGAGAACTCAGATACCGGAAGCAGTGTGTCAAGCGGCCCAAATCCTTTATCAAACGTCTATACTCGCTTTTCTACAAACAACAGAGAGGCCGACAGGAAGAACGGGGCAAGGACTAAATACGGCAGAATCGACGTTTTGCTGCCGGATCTCAGCAGTTTGAAGCTTCGCCTTTCTGTGCCATTCTGTCGAAGCTGTTAAATAGGCCTGTACCGTTCCTGGATGCGCTTTTTTCCCACTCCAGATTGATGCCACACTGAAATGTGACTCTGGCTCCTATAGACATAGTTGCCGTATGTCTGGCATTTTCCTTCTCTTTTAGTATTTTAGTATTTTATTTTTTCCTCAGTCATCACAAAACGGAAAATGGTGTGATCAGCACTGGTGTTTCTATCATGTTGTCCTGTTAACCCAATTCGTGTTGTGATGCACATTCGATAGTCTTTGTGGTGAGAGAAAGATGTTTGACTCTGGGTTTTCCTGTCTTGGCTTAATCAGGCTGAAATAGCTTTCCATCAGCTTTAATTAAATAACCCTCAGATAGATTTCCGGATGGTTCCCTTACCTGTCAATTAGTCCTCAGAGCTTCATTTTTATCTTGAATTATGGAAGGTTCAATAGGGATTTGTCCATTTATTTCTTCGGCAATAAATCTTTTAGTACGAGTCTTGAAGATTTTTATGTTATTTCTATAGAGCCTAGCGATGACGTGTAGTTTTGATAGATCTGAGATGTTTAATTCAGTTTATTAGAAGAACTTCAAACCTTGTCGGACTTTCATGTATTTTTTATCATTGTATTTAGGCGATTTTTTTGAACGCCATTCCTTTGTTATTCCCGCCTATACCCATTTTTTTTTTGTTCAGTATATATTACATACACTCTAAGTGTTTTGCAGCACACTGACAATGGGACGCTTTTCCTCCCTACCTAATGATCTCTACCTGTCTACCTAGGTCTCCAGGCATTTAGGATGCAGTTGCATTCTCACTCACCTGGGTCTAATGGATTTTCGATATTTCCCCTACAGGAATCCACTGTGTGCTTCATTTGCGCGAAGCATTGGCCTTACTTTCATTAATCTGGGTGACGAGATTAACTTCTTCAAAGGCTTTCGGTATGTGTCCTCTTGTCTCCGGTCCCATCTTTTCGGTCATTGTTGTTGCACACCGTGGAAACACATATCGGAGGTGCTGCAATCCCGCGGATCATTTTCGTTCCCCGCGCATTCTTTTCGGTTTTGTTGCTTTCCAATTATTAAATACCATTGTTCGTTATCAATTTGCTACAGGCAAGCGGTATTAAAATCTCCATTTTGTTTTAACCATTTTTTACTTTTTTTTGTATTGTATGATTGAATATTTGTAGCCGTGTAAAAGTTTTTTTTTCTGGAATCTGGAATAAAAAAACATACAAAGTTTTCAAAGATTTTTTTCACCAATCAAATTGATTTTTATTTCCCGGGTGTTGTTTAGTTCTTCACTTTGACATCGTGTAGGGACAACAATACTCCGTTGTCAGACAATCTTAATTTGCGGCAGTGTTAGTTCCGGTGATTAAAAACGTCGGCATTTTCCAAAGACTTCCAATCTTGCAAACGTTCCATTTTGAAATCTTAGTTTTGATCTTATGCAACATGAAACACATTTCCATTTTTTTGCACCAGGAATTCTAAATGGACATTTCACGTGAAGTCGGTGAAAGATGCAATTAGTATTCAATTGTGCAACTGAGATAAGTAAAAATGATTCAAAATTTTCATGATGATTATGTTAAATTTAAGATTGCCACGTAACCAGTTTTGAGTTTAGGCCTTTAAAATAAATTAATTTGATGAGGGAAACCATGAATATACACTCGTATTATGGGGAGGGTGGGGCACATTGCACAAGTTCATATGTAACTTTTCCCCTTCACACATCGTAAGTCTAAATGAAATACAACATTCAAACTCGAATGAGATGTTGAGAGGGCATGCTAAGTAATCTTCTGAGTTAGCTTGGACATCTCTGTGACATTTCAACTCCGCCCAATTTTTACCATAGTGCCTGGTTCCAATTGTGCCCCACGTGGGAACACTTATTTATTACTGTCGCTTGTTCAATTTTATTTTGCACTTTAAAATGAACTCCAGTTCTTACGTTCCTCTCATGATCAAAATCAAACTACAAAAATTTATTGTTATGATATTTTTTCGTGGCATATTAATTAGCAATGGTGTTATGGCTTGAAATGAAAAATACATCCTAGATTTCAGAAAGAAAAAGGTTCAATTAGGCCCAACCTCAGACTTTCTCAGTTATAGTAGCACTATTCTTGATAGAAGAGCATTCGTTAGAGCAAATTGATTGCTAAATTTATTGATACACAATATCACATTCTTTCATTGTGATCATCAATTTTAAAGCATGGTTTGTAGGCATTACGCATTACATGGTAGACATGCATGTATAGGCTCGAGGTTGGCCTAAGAAAAAAAACGGAGAAAGAGAGAAATCACCCAAAACACGAAAACATTAAGACGCATTAACAATTCAATAATTGTGTCACCAGCCTGGGTGGTTCCAGTGTATTCAAAGGTCACATCATTTGTTATTTTTGAGCTTTAGGCTACACTGATTTATATCCATTTGTCAGTTCAATGTGCCCCATATCGCTTTAGTTACCATTTTTTATTATTATGGTAATTTCATTCAAATAGTTTTAGGAGGCTGCAATGTGAGTTCTATGGAGTCTTATTTTAGTCGTTTGATAAAGGACTATGCAATATTCAATGACCGATAACTTCCTAACGTCATCCCTGTTTTAACCTTGGGATACCTGCGCAACTGCACTGCTGCCTTATATGTCTATTTTCAGATCTTTTCCAAGTGAATTTTCATGGGAGCATAAGAATGGGATTTCAGATTTCTGTAGCTGAATTTCAGTTATCTGTCAGAAGCACTACTTTGATAACGTTCTTAATATTCAATACTGGTAGATCCTCCAATTCATCTGGATCTGGAAATCCATTTGGGCAGATCTGAAATCCGATTGGGAACTCGAACCATCTGGAACTAGAAATGGAGGATCGCCCAAGACTTGGATAAAAATTATTCTTTGGGAGGATGTGTAATCCTCAAAGAGGATATCGGACACTACGACCTGAAGATATAGGTTTTCCCGACATTAATGTGAAATATGCCGATAAAATGTAGAATATACAAATTAGTTATCAGCCTTTTGCAATTGAAAAATATTAGTTATCAGATCAAATGTAGACATTAGGCAGTATGAAATATGGAAGCTTAGAACTGGGATGTGATCAAATGTAGAAATATTCTGATCAAATGTTAGCTGCTCATCAATAAATGGTACAGATTTATCAACTATCACTATAGAGACGATCAAAGGGGGGCTTTTTTTTTTTTTGCCGGCACGGGGTGTGGCAGGGTGGGCATAAGCCCCATGCTGCCCTTTTCTCCGGGTGGGCCAATGCTGCCTTTTTACAGGAGGGGCAAATTCCCTTTTCACGGGATGGGCAAATTTGGTTTAAGTACCTATATTTAGTGATGGACTAAATGGAAAATTTTCCAGAAAATTTTGAAATTTTATTTTTGGTGGATGATTGACCTTTTTTGCCTTTGTTTTGGTGACTTATTATTGTCGTTTGAAATACTATGTAATATTCAGAAGACCGGAAACTTCTCTATCATCCCTGGTATGTAACTTTTGGTACCCAACTGCACCTTTTCCATGTCTATTTAGATCCTTCCTTCCAAATGAATTTCAGACATTGGATGGATTTCAAGATTTCTCTAGCTGCAATTTCATATATCTGTCAGAAGCTCAACTTTTGAAAAGATCTTAAATTCAACTGGAGATCTGCAATTCTTGTGGATCATATCTGAAATTCATTTGGGCAGACGAATGGATGACAGAAATGGAGGATGTGTATCCTCAGCGAAGATGTCGGAAAATGGACCAGAAGTTAGAGGCTATCATAGATATCTTTTGCTCATCACAGATATCTTTAGTGACCAAATATCTCACGAGTTTGCGGTCTGTGTGTCTTTCCAATATGGGGTCACTCTATGAAATGCTGCCGTGGACTATAGTCTGGGCTTATACTTCTCTTGTGCTATCAACACGGTGAAGACTTCCGTATACTCTGACTCATCGCTTGGCAGTAATAAAGGCTTAACTTTCTAAAGCTATTAAAGCAATCTCCAATTTGAAGTTTATGTATTTTGTTGCGTGCAGATCTTTTCTACAGTGCATGAAATTATGGCCGATTGTAAAGCAAGATTCACGTTCATCCCAAACCGGTGATGTCTGTGTGTGATATATTATTAATTGCTAAACAATTTTATAGTAACAAGCCTCTGGCGGGGTGCATAAGGATTGTCTCAAAAATCCGCCGGAACTGGATACTCGTGTTGCTACGATCACCTTAATCGAATTAAAAAAACATTTTTTTGGGGATGATGAAATTAAGAGTTGTAGACCCAATTTATTGGTACGTATAGCTGCCTCGGCAGTAAGCGCTCAATTTTATAAGGCCTATCAAATAAATCATATGCTTCCATAATTTTCAAAAATGTCCATAATTTTCCCACAGGAAAAATTTTGTTCCATAATTTTCCGGAACATTGTCATCACTACCATATTTTAACGCTCGTATATTGCCCTTTTTTCAAGTACGCTGTAAAGTGACTTCAATTGATGGACGTTTTCCTTTAGACAGGTATGGTCGTGTTATGTGTCGCCATTTTGTTTGACAGAGCGTGGGAGCATAGTTGATCAAACATGAGTGCCGTTTTGTAGGATGAGCAAATTGATCTATTTTGCCTTTTGTCATGGTCGCTTAAGGTTATTAATGTTCTCATATGTTGCCTTTTTTACGAGTACAAAGGTGGGCACGTGTTTCTATGTTGCCTTTTTGCCGGCGGCCAAGTTATTCGACTGTGTCTTGCATTTTGACAGGTACAATTTCCATTGTGCATTTTATTATAGAGGTTGGGGCAAATAGTAAACAATGCTGGACTTTTCTCAATGGCGTGGGGGCAAAGTCTGCGGTCACATTTACAAAATAGGGTAAGTGTCATTACATTAGGGAGACTCGCGATAAAGTCGAAAGGGATTAGTGAATCAATTGAGGGACACGTTTTTGATCGGCTAGCCATTAAGTGCTTCATACGACGTGATCTGTATAATCGGTGATTATTTCCCAGGGCACTACTCAAAAGCAGTGATGTTAGTGCTCAAGAAGCGAATTTCGTCAATCAACCTTGCGATGCAACGATTACTAAAGAAATGTGCTGCAATGACGAAGCTAGTAAGATATGGAGTCATGCAGACATAGCGACAAGCAGAATTAGGGGACGAAGATGACAGATAGCATCATGGAGAGAAAGGAAAATGAGAGGAATAAAGAAAACTGCCAGAAATATTGTCGAAATATGACAGACCTGCCTGATATTGATTCACCGGATACATCGTTCCAATCTTTTTCCTGAAATATTTTGAATTGATCAATTTGATCGATCGGAGCAATGCAGAGATGATTATCCAGAAATGTTTTGATAATATTAGAAGATATTGAAAGAGCCCTTTAGACTCTGTAAAATGGCAAGGCTCGAGATGGAATCATTTGACAAATTATTTCCAATTGTGTCCAGAGTAATGAGCTTCAAACAATCTAGCAAAGCAGAATTTGAAGAAGAAACTAATATGGTTTTGCCAGTCCTCACAAAATGAGAAATGACAGATCAAACAAATTATAAAGCGGTTTCAAAGTATCAACAATTAGTGGATATATTTAATAGCAATGCAATGACGAAAAAAAGTTGCAAAAATTTCCCACGGATTGCTGTGAAATATTTATTGTCACAGTACCTGAGACTCAGCGTCAGCGAAAATTGTTTCAGCGCAATGCGTCGCGTGTGTGGCTTACGCCCGACTTATGTAGGCCGGGATCTGCATGCCTGAGAGCGCCGGTCCTTACCGGTCCACCTGTCCCCTTTCACACGCTAGCAGGACTTCCCCCACACGCGCGTCGATGTTGTATGGCCCTCCCCCCTTAACGGCTAAACGGGCCACCCGTCTGCTTGGGCCAATTAAGCGGGACTTTCACACGCCCTCGGCTCCCAGGTGCACGCCAGTTTCTTCCTCCCCGGGGGCTCCGTAACGCCGCCTTTCTTCCCCCACCCTCCTACCTGATGCCCCCCTTATTCGCCCCCCCCCTCCTATTATCTTCCCCCACATTCCCCCATCCCTCTTCCTCCCTTCCTCCCCCCCTCGGCCCCCCTCGATTAACCCCCCTAACACGCGACCTTCACTGCATCTCCTACCTTCCCACCCTCGCTCGCCTGCCCCTCCCCCACGCGGCGTGCTCCTCCACTCCCCCCTCGGGATTTCCACCCGTACCCCCGGAGCTCCTACGTTTCGATCTTTTTTCCTCCATCATCCCAGCCCGCGATTGCCTTGCCTCTGTGTCTTCCTGAGGCTACGCCTGATGACTCGTTTGCCTGAAGCCCCCCCCTCTTCACTCCTCTCACCTTTTCCTCGTTTGCTCTGTAACGCTACCTATTGCCGACTTTGCGTGCACCCCCGTTACGTTCCTGTCGTCACACTCCCCACTCTCCCCCCCAGTACTCCACTTCCCATTCTTTACCGTCCCCCCTTCAGGTGCACTGCGCACCCCCCGCCCCTAGATATCCTCCTGAGCTCTCTACGCGCGTGTTGTTCACCCTTCTCCCTCGGCCTCCCTTCCCGCCCCCCGTGCCTTATATTGCCTGAAAACAGGACCAGAGGCAAGACTAGGACCAAACCACCTTAACAATAATCATGTTTGCAGTATTGCATAAGGATTACATGGACGATGTTAATATCCACTCACCGTTTCTGATGAAATATCATCAAATTCAATGATAAGAGACTGCTCATACTTTGGACATTTCTGATCTGGCTCTTGTTTTTTTTTGTTATATCATTAGAGTTATCACAGAGGTTTAGATTATATTGTTTTGATATTTTGTACATAAATAGATCATAAAAAAAAAAAAAAAAAAAAAGAAATGATTGATCAATATATTTTATTTTTGAATATTTTCCGTAATCAAAGCTGGATACCGTGTCATGAATAAGAAATATACCTTACAGATATAGTACACATTAAGAATATCAAGTTTAATTAAAGTCACTATAACTCGTAAAAGTGTATGATAGAACCTACAATATATGATTCGATTTCGTTATAATCACATTGTCATATCTTTAACTTCTCCTTATTCCATATAAGCCTCATATATTTTTTTATATTTACCACATATTTTCACACGTTATTTCATACGGAATAGAGCCTACTTATAATATTGTTAAAATCATGGCATTATGTATTTATGGCATTTGTTAACAAGAAAGCGCTATGATATACAAGATCATTTGAACTCCGTATTCATTTAAGTAAGCAGAGGAAGAAGAGTAGTAATTCAAAAATCACATAGTAAAGTCAAAATTTCAAATAAAAGGTCCCATACTGAGATACAAATAAAAGGTGCCGATACCGATGCGAAAACATGGCAATATTATGGACTACGGAACTTACGTTCACCTATGGACTACGGAACGCTACCGCAGCTAATTGTTATTGCACAAGCGATGATTATCATGCTCCGATGTAATGAAATCAAGCTCGATTCCACCTACTACCACCCTAAGTATTGGAAATCTCGCGCGATTCGCGAGGCAGGGAAACTAGTAAGATGGCTTTCCTGGTCCTAATGGTTTATATAATTTAATAATAAATAAAGGCGTAATAGAAATAGTCCTAAATTCCTAATTTCTTGTATATAGGTGTGCATATGCAAAATTCCTTTTTTATCCTTGGCCCATACGCTGCCCCTTTTACGTGCCAAGGCATGCTTGATCCTAAACGGTTAATATTCGGGAAATGTCTTTCGAAAAAATACACGTAATATATTTAATGTTGCTTTTTCCAAAAAAAAGCGTACCATTCCCTAACGTAAAACAGCTCGGTCTTAGCTAACCACTGTGCTAAACGTTAATGTAGCTAAAAATGATTAACAAAATAACGAATACTTTTTCGTTATTCTGACCATAAATTTGGACTAGGGTAGCTATCAATAAGGTGAATTGCACATCAACATATTCATACTTCGAGTATTCTTCAAAATCATTTCAAAATGCCCCTGAAATTTAATATCCTTTTCGGAGAAAAATGTCATTTAAAAAAACTGCATGATTTTGCGAAATTTTGAATGCTCTTTCAGTGCTTAGATTTTCTCACATTTGATTATATCAAAAAGGAGCACAATAATGCGCTTATATGGATGTGACCAACCATTTTGCAAATTTAATTGGATGATTTCTGTTTGAGTGGTATTAATACATAAAAATATTATTCAATGTGCAGTAACTTGTTTGAAGAATTATTGAAATAGAAAATGCCTGCATGTCTCCATGCACATGGGCGAATTATCATTTCCATGGACTGCGATGAACTTCAGTGTGCCCTGTCGATCAATAGGCCTACACCAACCACAATTGAAATGTGATAGAAATATTGATAGGATTTGGCATCTCAAATGTAGAATACAGAATCACTGATAACTTGCGTTTGTCAACAAACTCAACAGTATGCCTGAAAAACCTTTTACCATCATCATGCCGATTAGCAATAACATTATTAAATTATTAATAATAATTATTCTGGTTACACTACTTCTGCGCGGAAAAATTCATATTTCTCTTTCTTTATGTCACTTTACAGAAGTTGACACTGCAGCTTTTTCTGGATTTTTATAGCTGAGAAGAGAAAGAAGAATGATATATAAAACCAAACTTAAGTTTTCTAAAAATGGTTGAATTTTGGATGGGAAAAGTCATCATTAATTTTGCTCACTTTATATGTTCAACTTTCAGCTGACAAGAAAATAAAGAGAGTAGGCGCGACGTTGCCATCACGTATTTTATATCAAATGCGTTCATATCCGGTGACCGTGGTGACAAAATTTCTCAGCGAGCGGCGTTGATCTTCTAGTCAACCTTAATTTTCTCTGATTGCAACTTAGGTCGGCAATAGAACAGGAAGTCAAAGGCAAGATATACTGGAGGAAACCGGCTAGCTCGCTGTGGATGTCAATAACGAGGATTTTGCGTATTTTCATTAACAATTTCACAATAACATTTCAAACATAACTTGAAGTCATGGCCGAACTTTTGTGCACAATTTTGAAATAATGATGGTTATACTTTATACAGAAATAGGAATTCCTTAATCATTACAATTTGAAATTTCTGCGATTTCTGAAATTTCACGGAATCTTGTGATGAGAAGAAAGCTTACATACAGAACGAGACGAGACTGAGAATGTCCCCCTCATGGTTCTCACTGCCAAACATGGCCTTGTGTGTGTATCAATTAATTGGGATTGGAATGTCAAATTCAATCTTCACATGCCAGATTAAGATATAACAAAAACCTCAAGAATCAATGAAAATACAAATCACGGTCGGTCCACGCGTTCAGTCCACTTTTCATGCGGGCCATTATCTGACGGGATTATTCGGACGTGAACTGCCTCTTTTTTCTGCAGTTTTGGCGGAATGAGAATTGTACGATACTCCACTTTGTCACCATCTTGAGGTACAAACTCACTCTCCACACTGAAAGCAAAAAAAAATAGTTGAGAGATATGACGCGTTATTTGGAGTATATTACAAACACCATAGAAATACTGATGGATGGATTCATTTCCAAAATTTAATGGGAACGTTTCTTCGTCTTACAAATCATCTCAAAAAATAAATTTTTTTATAAATGAACTGCTGAACTACTGATAACCTGTCGTTCACACACAGATTGCAATCTGCTATCTACGGACAGCGCCCCGGAATACGCTCACTAGGATAAATTACTGTTCGCAACTCTTCGGATGTCCAGTAACTCTGTGGTCAGATAGTGTGATTGCACTTCTTCTATCACATCGCGTCTCGGGTACATCTGATGGAGGCTCAATGGTCTGAACTTTGAAGTTAGGTTATTACATTATGAAAGACATGTTTAGTCGGTAATACAGGGCATTAATTCCGCTATACACATCACACATATCGAATTCCCTACCACCGCCTGTCTGAAGTTCAGTTTCAGCCTTTGATTTTATAGGCCATCTATCTTGGTCCCTTGAGTTGCACGACATTACAAGAACAATACTCACCCATATATATCGTCAGATATTTTTAGTCTTAATGCCGACTCAATGTACTCCGTGCACATGTGCATCATAAAAAATGTTTGCTAAACTATCTACACACGATAATTATTGAATAAGCTTCCGACGATCAAAAGTGGAGTACTTCACGAAATCAAACCATAATACAGCATGCAAAATCCTTTTTGAACTCTTGGTTGGTTGGGAGTATACAAATGTAGACATTCTCGGACTACAGCCACAATTATAGGTTTGACCGATTAAGATAATCATCCGTTTTCAATATTATGTATATGACATTTCAACTGCAGAATGACTTTATTGTTCGCCAAGCATTAACAATGAGAGTTTTATCGCTGACATATCCTACAGCAGAAATTACCGAAATCGAGGTGAAGAATTCTCATTTCAAATGCAAATCTGCCGTATCAAGCTAGCAGATATGAAAAAAAGTCTAACGTAGATTCATCGTAATCAATGGCGATCTAGCAGCTGCAGATAAAGAATTTCCAAATCCGATTGCAACCTTATCGTCGAGAAGTAAAATTATTGTATCTAAGATTCGAAAATATCATATAAATTAATCATAATTATAACTGTAGCAGACAATATCTCACGAGATAGGCAAATGAGCATCTGATCCTCAAAGTGAACCATGAAAATTAAGGAAGATTAACGATTTTACTCGAAATTGCTACTCGCCATACACAATGAGACTTTCTATGAATAAAAGCGCACAAGTTGAACACTGAACGCTGTTCCAGATCATGAATTGACTACCAGTTCGGTAAGTGACTTGAGTTTCTTTTGTAGAATGCAAAATGCGAGTCAAAATGTGAAATTCACAAATAAGCATATACAATCACAATACATCCGGCCTACCAGCTCACAAAAGAATTTTTGATGAGATCAGAATAAAATTTCTCATGTGCGAGCATATCATTAGGCCAATCAATTCATAATTTAATTGTAATTTTTCAAATTTTGCGACTGGATTAATCGAGAATTAGTTAGGGCCATTTGACACAGCTGTGATGGAAATGAAAAATCGCATCAGAGGCAAAATAAACAGAGGCTTGAAGAAGTGACGATAAGCAACGACCAAAATATTATCATGCTGGCTGAAAACGATCAAGAAGTCTTGGACGTGTAATCTTTGTTCCAAGTTTAGTGAGTCATAACACATTAATCCATGGGTCTCAGGATCGATGTGTTTTTATCCAGAATTTACAAAAAATTATTTATCTACATGACTAATTATCATTGAATATTAATGAAGTATCAATTTCAAGACAAAACGCTATCCTTAACACTTACATTACCAACTGTTTGAGGATGCATATCCCTCATTCACTTCAGAATCTTCTCACTTCAATCATATATCTAAACGAGCGTATTTCACTAGAGGCCGTGGAGTTCTCCATTTGCTGTAGGCCCCATTGCATGAATTCAACTAATCACTAGGAAGTCGATTTTATTCCCGCTCCCATTTGTCTAGTTGAACATACAGCACAATTTGCTTTACAGGCCTGTGCCAAATTGAAGAAAATAAAGCTGCAACCTCTATTAATTCTTGAATTCGCTAACATGCATACTAACTTCTCTAATTATACCAAGCAACATTTTCAGATTTGTCCAGTTAAATGATTTCTCTAGTCACCAGTTCAAAAATATGTGCAGCTATCTATAGATGTAAATTGAAATATTTTGACAAGTTCAGCCAAACCGATGTGTCCGTTCATCAGCCTTCCCTCTGCTTGACATGGCCATAGGTTATATGACTGTTTAAGATACCTTGAGTAGCGCAATGTGTCATACGAATGGCATTGTTAGTTTGTAAAATTGCATCGACTGAAAATATCAATGGACAGGAACCTCACAAGTCTCAACGCTTCATAGACTTAAGTATATAGTCATTTCATGGAGTTTTGCTTTGAGTACACGAAACATATTAAAAACGATCGATCACATGGTCTTGATTTTACCTTTCAATAGGAAGTTTACCGTGTGTTGTAAAACGTCCGTCCACATTCTTTCCAGAGGCTGGTTTTTATTGTAATGTAATAACTTCTGAGAAAATTGCTAGATAAAAGACTGAGAACTACAGAGGAAAACGAAATGTGGATGTAGTTTTGTGGTGTGCAGATGGTCTCCGTGGCACAGTGAATAAGTGCTTGGCCTAGCGATCCTTCGGTCCAGAGGTCGAGCCCCGAAGGTGAAATTGGAAGTCGTCAGGAAGGGCATCCGGACTAAAAGATCACAGCGCTCCATATTAAAATCTGACAGTGTCAACACTGTCCAAGCCCCCAGTATGGGGGCCATAATAATAATAATAATTTGTCTCTCATCACAACAGCTTTAGAACTGAATGAAGGAATGCTGAAGTCTAAAAGTTTCATTTAATTCTCTCAGTTAGATATTGCATTCACTAACCAGCTGACAAGAGCCTACCAGCATGCTGCAGAGATATATCTTTGATGGCCAAGTGGGACTACTGACAGCTTCTAATCAAGCGCTCACACTAGAAAACGTCTATTTCATTTGTATGTCTTGAACTTTGGATTAGAAGTATAATTCTAGTGGACAATTCAGTGCGTACCAGTACCAGAATCGGCACTAGTTTTCGTGGAGCCGGTTCAGCTGCTACCGATTTTTCGGCACAGCCTATTCCGAAACGGTGCCAGGAATAAACCCTAGATCGAAGGAAAGGACGAAAATTTGTCGAAGGTGAGTGTCGAATAGATCGTAAAGTCTTGCGTTGAACACAATACATGCTTTTACACATGCATTCTGCACTTGACGGTTTGGTTGTATAAACCGCTACAGTACTACAGTATAAACCGCTGTCCCATACATACTAGAGTTGTGCAGCCGTCAAAAAATAGACTCATACCGACCCGAAATTTTCCATGAAAAAACCGAACCTGACCCAAAACAAACCCGAAATGTGTCCAAAGAAACCCGAACCCAATCCGACCTGACCCGAAAATTATCGTTGAAGAAAATAATGATCTCATAATTGTGTTCATCAAATTTGTATATTAGGCCATAAAGTACATATAATCTTAGACACATTAATTTGTCAAAATACATATAATACTCAAATATGCGTTCGTATTACTTTTCTTAAGAGATACTGCAACACAAAAGGACATCTCATTATGATAGTAGTCTACATAAGTCAGCAATAACATCAAGAATGAAAATTTAAGTGTTATCGTAATAAATATCCCATCAAACGAAGCGAAAATATAATGTGTGCTGCATAAATGTATACAAAACAAAGTTGAGGTAGTCTTATAATCAATTTTACACAGAAAATGGTTAAGGAAATTATATTAACTTTGCATATTAAAAGAAATGTGACCACATAATAATGCTCTAGAATAACACAATCAACAAACTGTTAGTTTTGATAAAATCAGCTATACATGTATCTTAATTCTGACAGAAAACTTTAAGAAAATATATCTTACATGGATACAAAATAGATATTTCATGTCTGCTGATGAACATGATGGGAGTCAGCGACCAGTGAGCGTCAATATATAACAGCACTTGCGTATAATAAATATGAGGAAGTAAGCAAGCTGGTGAAGTTTCTTCATCAGATTCTCCAATTGCATCGTCTACTAATTTAAGGCTTGTGTTTCAAAACTTATGCATTTCACTTCAAACCAGAAAAAACTCGAACATTTCTCAACAAACCCGAACCCAACAAGAAAAATCTAACCCAACCCTCCCGACTGCACACCTCTAGGTCATACCATGATTTATACCGTGCACGCACGAAATTCCCTATAACATGTTTTATCGTACCGCTACCTAAATACTACTGACATAACGGACATTTATTTTGGTCCCTTGAGTACACGGTATAATGCGAGTTTATTGCATAGCATTTCATTATTGATGTATGAGCATCCATTTTCTACAGCTGACTATATTTCACTTATTAATCAGTACTTATTAGCAGCGGTAGAGAAGCTGAAGCTCGTCAGTCCTGACGGTCACAGATAATGGTGCACAAATACATGCAAATTGTGCGATTTCAAGACATGCACCCCAATCCGTGTTTTCTTGTTCTTTGTGGAGATTCTTCTATCTTTTGAAGAATATTGTTTCGTATATTTCTTAACTACTTGTTCATATAGGAATGTGATTGATCAGACACAGGCGTCAGCAACAACCAACTTCAAAAGGAGGCGGAGATCGACATAACTAAGAAATTGCTTGTACATTTCTCTCTTGTTTATTTACTACTACAAGCCGACGACAATCAACTGTACTTGCTCCGAAAATAGCAACTTTTATCCTACACTTTCCAAGACCAAACTACGATTCAAGCGCCATTTTTTACAACAAACTTACCCAAGATAATGAAACACGTTCTCAAATAATTCTCGTGAAACATGCCGTAATAGTAGTGTTGTACGGCTTAAGTATCGCTGTGCTTTGATTTAGGAAGAATGACATTTCAGGGATGAGAAGAGGGTAAAGGGGAAGGGGGTCAAATTCTGCGGAGAGCTCTTATCCCTGATATTTCAATGATTCAAGTTATAACTTTTCTGTGTTCTGGGATTGTAAAAAAGAGATGGTCAGACATGAATTGGACCAATAAACTGATTAGATTAATCTACTCATTCATGAATTAACTTTTGCATAAGAAAATCAATTGCAAGTATTTACATGAAGGATCTAAGATTCATCTTTTGCTGTCAATAGACGTCTGTTCTGTCGGGGAAACTACAATTTCAGGACTCAGTAGACTTAATTTTTACAATCAAAACCTAAGGAAATACCAAGGAGCTGTAAATGTTCAACTATAGCTACCAGCCGTTGCGAAAGTCGCTAAACGCTGAAGTTAATGAAACAAATCACCGATCAACATTGGCCAAGCTTGACCTAGTAATTTCAGACAAAGGAATTTCTAGCCCTACCGTGAAAGCTCCGCATTTACAGGGCCCAAGCCGTCGCCAACGGTTTATCTCAAAATTGTAGCTAAGTCCGCAATGTAGTAATTGTAGTTCACTTGATCAGATGAACATTTTTTGAAAGTTCCAAAGATCAATCTTTTTTCAATACATAAGTTACCGGTGAATAGAAGCCTGAGCCATAAGAGCTTCACTGAAGGTCAGCTGTCCAAAAATTTCTAGGTAGACATATTCCAGATGTATTTTTACAGCGAAAAGTCTGCTGCAAAGTTGAATTTCTGTTTGAGGGCCTCTCAGAAAATAAAGCTAGAGGAATCTTACTAGTCTATGCTACTGCGATTGTCACGGGAAAAAGTAATTCAAATCAACATGTCAATACATTCATTACAATACAACAAAGTCAGTAAAAATGCAAGACAAAAACTTCTACTTATGCAAATCTTTGTAATTCTGATTTGGATCAATTCATCAGCTGCATAATGACATATCATAAGTGACCGATTAACCATCCCTGGCAACATCCATGGCATAAGAACATCTTCAAGTTCCCGATGCACATATCGGATATTAATGGGTAAAATTAAATGATCTTTTAAGAAAAAAGATACTACCTTCCTACTAACTTCACATTAAAAGTAGCATGACTTTGATGTATTTTCATTCAAATAGTATCATATATGAATATGAAGTTTCTGTTTTCTAACCTGAGAGTGACTTTCCGCTGCGCTGTCAAATAATGTCATTCCAGCAAAAACTGGCAATAAGAGACATGTTGGATTCCTAGCTCTGTTCTTCAGTGCAAAAGTTGTCTGTCAGAGAAAGCTAAAATGCCGAACAGATCGAAGCTACCGATCTTGAAACACAGCCAAATGAAAGTTTGCGTAATTTACCTCCAGTAAATTAGTAACATTTGCGTGAGAAGTTTAGGAATCTGGTGATCGAAAAAGTCAAGATCATATTCAATACAATTTGCTTTTTTTAAGTTAAGATTCGCACTTCTTTTCATCTTTCCTGTGATGTAGGAAAGGGGATGTTGAATTGAAAAACAATGTTCATTCTTTAGTTTTATTGTTTGCAATCACCTTGTGTCAAAGCTGTCTGTGCATAGAGATATCATTGGTTGAAAACTATAGATTTCATGTCACTTCTTTTAGCACTGTAAATGCATGGCCAGTCATTCTTTTCAAGCACCCGAGGAAGGTCGTGGACCGAAAGCTCGTGCGACTATAATAAATTTTTCGAGCCCACCAAAGTGTGTTTTTTGCTCTCTTTTTCCTATTACCTGGCTCGATGACTCCCCCACTTAAAAGTTAGACTAATTAGAGCATCTGAGTTGACTGATTGGCTTACTTCACTTTCCAGTCATACATCACGTATAGAAACTGTCAAAATGTACACTCAATTCATCGGTAAAAAATCTCAATTTCCAATCGAGAATAAATTGGGGTTCCATCTCTAATTTGATCCGACATCATTCAGTTTTCCTAGAACATTCGGTCCTTCCGAGAGAAAATTTCAACCAATTCCCCATTTTCAAGCATGGTGCAGTCTCCTTACTCTAGCAGAATGAAGTCTCTCTGAATTGGTGCTGTTCCTTCAACATGGTGTATCTTAGATTTGATATCTTAGATACTTTGAAAATGGTCTGTATTTCTTTGAAATGTTCATGCAACACTGTGACTTGTGAGTTTAAATGAACTCGTCCAATGCTTCTGTCTTGTTGAATGCTGTAGAAGGCAAGTTCTTTAGGATCGTCTGATTTCTTTGTACACTTGTATTCGGAATATTATTCCATTTCGACGATTTTGTAAGTGTACAGAGAGCATAAACAAGTGACTTCATTTTTTTCCTGTGCGTTGATCGTCTAGTACTCTAGAGCATAGCTGATTCGTCACAAAGCATGCTAACTGTGGCGAATCAGATCACTGGCAGATATAACGTCATCACGTCTCCTTAAGTTGATGATTGCGGTTAAATTAGGCATCAGATGTGCGTCCAAGTTAGCAATTCAACGTAGCAAAGTGCGTCAAGGTAACAAAGTTAAAAAAACAAGCTAATGACTAGTTACTTTTCAATAGGTACAAAGTATGATTTAAAAGAAAAGTTTTATATCCTAAAATGTCTAAAAATTTTAAAAATACTTACTAGAAGGACAAACAACGCTTCTCCTCTCCTCATGTGTAATGAATTGGCGAGTAAGTCGTTCTGTTCAAAATTATGTTTATCACTTATATATTGAAAGGATCCTATTTAACAGTCTGCCCATTCAGATGATAAGAGGACAGGTCTGTTTCCAATCAAAATACCAGATCTAGCTAATAACACAGCGGGATTACGCTATCTAAAATCAACCAAGTGTGTAAGAGAATTAATATTAGTTCCTTAAGCTAAAACGTGAAATAGAATTGTACAAAATATGTATACAAATTATTTGACTATTTTTAATGAGGTCATCAACAGGAACTTGGTCAGGACGATCGCATTTCGACCGCTTAATCCTGGACGCTCAAACCCGACCAAGCGCGGTCCTGTACATTTAAGATGCACAGCCTCAAAAATTAAATTTATAATGGAGAAAGATTAGCATCTATCAAAAAAATAGAGTGACTATTGACTGAACTGTACCTCAGGCATTTGAAAGAAGGACAGAGTCCAGCCAGTAGAGGTCAAGAGGCGGGGACATAATCCACCTTCAACTCAAGACGTGCTGCAAAAACAATTCAACGTAGCAAAGTGCGTCAAGGTAACAAAGTTAAAAAAACAAGATTGACTAGGCATACAATGAAGCAGCCATCAAGACAAGGTTGAAAATTAGACCAACTACCTTTAATTACATATTGATATCATTCAATCATACTTCGGCACTTACGGGTTATCTCCCTCCCCCACATTTTCAAATTTGTCTAAAATCCGTAAAAATAAATCAATCGTCACAAAACTTTAAGTACGCGTATTGCAGTATATTTTCTACCCACATGCAAAACTTTCTGCAAATCGCACAAGTACTTTTTGAATTAGGGGCGATAGCTTGAAGTGCAGCGATGTTTGCAGCTTGATTTGACATCGTCTGAACATAAGGCACTTCAGGTCAGCTACGTCATTTCCCGACAACTCGTGAAGTGATGATGACCAGGCCACATCCATACACTAGCATTTTTAGCTTAGGAAAGGTGTGGCAAGGTAATGGACGTGGGACGATTTCAAGTATCAGTAGATGAGGCGAAGAGGGAGAGATCACAATGACACACGAGTAACAATATTGGCTATTGAGTCGAACAGACGAAGTCAGATCAAGCTGTCAACATCGCTACACTTCACGTTGTCGTCTTCACGTTAATCGTTTGGTGACGATTAATTCATTATCACTCAATGACGAAAGCTTTCAGAATGCAGTGGCCCTGTTGCACATATAAAGACAAATAACATCGATTGAAGAAGACATCATTTTCTCTTTAAAACGCATCAGTTATCAAAACTATAAATATCATCTCAAGGTTCATTTATCATGTCTGTACATGAGAATAGAAAACACGAAGATAAAAATACAACAAAAAACTAAAAGAGGGTTTTCTTTATTGAAGATTGCATGTTAAACTCATTTGTCAAATCATCCTCACGCAGAAGACTCTAAATATAGTCGGAATGATCCATCATTCCCTCACCAATGTGCATTAGTGACTAATCGGCCGATTACCGATGATCGCTCTGCCGTGTTAATAATCGGCCGAATAATCGGTACACATCTAGTATTCATAAAATCCGATGAATAATAGGATACCTCGCATAACTGGAGGAATATCATTGTCTGCAAGCAGACGTTCTCACACAATGGATTACTTTTTACATTTTTACATTTTACTGGATAACAAAATAATGTAGGTTATAGAAATTTATGAATTACTCTGAACACAGCAATTGAACACCTCAACGTTCAATATAGCAGATGAAGTCATCGCGGAATGTGAGAATTTCAATATACTGCATCTCCAATTGAAATTTGAATTATTTGATCGAGAACATGATGTGAAGCGGTGAATGCAATATCGCTTTTTTAACATAGAAATCCAGAAAAATCATAATACCCAGAATCCAAGTTACAATTTTTGAAAGCGTCCTGCACGTAAGGGAAAGTGATATCTATGGACATTTTCGTATCCAGACATTTCTCTATTTATGAATTGACGAGACCAAGTGGCGGTTTTGATTCATAATTTGCATCGCACTGTCACTCCGAACAATGGACTACTACATTTTCTGGTCACGTGTCCTGATGAGGGTGAAGTAAAAGTCAGAGCTCTTCGTTGGTAACATTGATAATTTGTCAAAACACAAAACAACCACTAGCAACTTTAGTTACGTCATTGTGTCCCGTGCTATTTCAGAAAGGTTATCAGTTTTGAATACATTCACCATCGAATTAGTACACTGATAAGCATCGCATGTCAGAAATGGAAAATATGAAAATGATTCTCAAAACAAGTGGAATCGACTAGTCGTGCATTGATATTGAATATACGCATACCTAGGGATGGGAAAAACATTTTTTCGAGATGTTTTGAATTAAGTGTTTTAAGCAGTTTTTTTAATGTTTTTAATTGTTTTTAATACCATAGTTCAATGTTAACGCCATATTAGAGCACTATCTTATAGAAAAATCAGATTAAGACTGTTTTAAATCATAGATGAGACATAAAGACAACTATTTATTCTATAAACAATCTAATTTTCATCTAAAACAACGTTCACACAGATTCTACGACAATTCTATTATAATTCCACCTCGTTGTCGCTGTTCTCGACCTCGTCTATCGCAGGTAGCTGCACTCGTGCTTGCCTTCGCCCACTCTCCAGCCTTCGGTTTGTGGCTGCATTCATCAGCTTTTCAACTCGCAAATTGTGCAAGCGCAATCGGATTGAAGTTGATTCTCTCAACTCCCGCTGATGAGGCGACGACATTAAGTATCAGATTGGCTACTTCTGCAAGGGGTTAGAACAAAAAAAGCGAACCACCATGTTGGCGGAGATAACTTTGCCCGCTTCGTCAAGACGACGCCGATGGGAGACTCCTGGCCAGCTATTTCTTTCCACAAGAAAGACTTTGAGTAGACGCCATCCCTTCTTCGCTATTAAGCGGCCAGTTCACTGATCACTGGTTTTGCGCACGCAAAATCTGTGACGTCTCATTTTCTTGGAATCTTCGCCATGAGATAACTTAGGAACTCGGTAGTTTGAACCATAGAAATGGAACTCCGCAACCCATCAATAATCTTCAATTGAGAAATACATTGTGTGAGATGGATGAGGTGTGTGAGATTCAATGCGTTGTGTGAGAATGGGACTGTATTCACGGCTGCAGCTACGAAAACCATCGGTAACGCGCCTTCTAAATTTCCTGGAATTGTTGAGCTACGCGGCCAATAATAGCCAATATGTTCTCTGACTCTATGGTTCTCCCTACGCAGTTGTTCGTGGTGAAAAGATGGTGAACTATTCGTTTGACGTCAATTTACTGTAACTTCCGGTTATATGACACACATGATTTATCGACGAAAGTTGTTCTCAATACACTGAACTCTCCGATTATGAAGAAAACAGAAGCATACGACTACCTGAATCGAATCTACAGCGACTTTTAAGTTGAGAAAGGACAAATTTTCCTATTTATTCTGCCTTAAGTTCCTATGCTTTCTGTCCACATATCTAATAGGATCCGTTCATGTACCGCAAACCTCGCAGAATTTCCGTTATAGTTAACCATACCACGAGCGCTAAAATAAAGTTTGAACTGTTTAAGCGCCGCGTTGCAGCCGTTATAATAGAAGACAAGTAACGGAGTAACATGTCAATCTCTAAGTAATAATTGACCTGACAATCCGCGCACAGTTTAACGGCGTAGAGGTTGCCAACAGGAACACTAGAACAATAGGAATGGCTCCAGGGATCGCAATTCACTCAAGAAAAAACGGAAAATAGGGAAAAACCGGGGTCTGAATGTATAAATTTGAAATATTTACATTAGACTGATTTCGTAAAAAAAACGGAAAATTGCGATCCCTAAATGGCTCGGCACGATCGCGTTCGTGTCGTGTCACGAATGCAATTAACATCTACATGCATAATAATAAGGATTGTCAATGAGCACGCAATATTTATGAATTAACGAATAAATTTCATCACTCATTTACACAGTGTCCTCCGTGCTTTTATAAATCACAAAATTTCCAAGGAAACATATTTATGATAATGATTATGTTATACCATGAAATTGGTGTATTGCTCGAGTGATTGACTTCTCTGTCCTTCTAGCGTTACAATGTTTTAAGCGGGGATGCGGAGTTCTATCATTTTGATAGGACTCCGACTCCGGGTGGTAAGTATATACAGCCTAGTTTTTTGAAAAAAACTGGTGACCTACATCATAGGCTTATCTGAACCTATCAACTATCAATCATTTTCGATGAAAGTTTATCAAATGTCGCTTTATGTTGGATGAATGCGACTCAGCTCCTCCCATCTTGTTGATGTGTGCTTCACAAGGTTTATCTCCAGTCTCTACCAGGATGTCAAATCCCCTATCCTTCTCCAAAAAAATGTGAGTACACTTTCGATTTTAATATGCGCTTTGGAGGAAAGATCACACACGATTAATGTGAGAGTAAGAGGTAATGTTCTCAAACAAACTAGCACAGGGCTGCCACTCTTATCAAAAATAAAAACCGGAAAGTCAAATCGGAATGGGCCCACTCAAAGTAAGAAACTTGCGATCATTCGATATCACACAACCCGGTAAGTTTTGAAAGCTTTCAAGCAGAAGTTGGGTCTGTTCTAATAAAGATGCTTCTGAATCCTCACAGTTAGCAAGTAAATGTATAAAATTATTACTGATGCTTATTCAATCATCAGTTTCAACAAGGTGCATTAGAATACATGAGTCGAACAGCTGCTATTTTCAGGAGAACCGTTTTCGAAGGTTAGACGGAGTGTACTACAAAGACCCCTCTACCTGCCCCTAATGCAAAATCACCATGAAGTTATTGAATGATTGACGATTTCAGCTCGATATAAAGACTGCATCTTATCGAATAATCTACATGTAGGCCTATGGATGATTTTACTTAACTGTTTCAAAGACAACTTTCTTCATCTCGTTCAAAAATTTTACATTCAAATTTATAATGCACTATTCTCGTGCAGCTTTGCCATTTTCTATTAATCGTGCCATGACGTCACACGGTACAAGATCCCGTCCTTATTGTGAAGAATTTTCATGAAACCACTTGGAAATTGCTGTTGAGCTGTGCGACGTTTGGAAGACTGCTTCAGCAGAGCGGGCTGGTCATAGCAAATATCTTCATACAAAATCCATGGTCAGCGCTGTCTAAATGCTTGGGCAGGCATTTCCATAAGCCATCTTCTTTGGAAGAGCCATTATTATTTCGAGAAATCGAGAATGTGTGGTAAAATCTTCCTTCTATGCTGTGCAATGTACCGAATGTCATGAAGGATAGGAATATCTTCATGCAGGATGGGATGCTAGCGCACTACTACAGACCCATCGTAAATTTTTTGAACAACAATTTTCCTAAATCTTGGACTGAACGTCATGGCAGCCTTTGGAATGGCTTCCGATAGCATCAGATTCAATGCCCTGTGACTTTTTTCTTTTGGGCACGTTTAAGAAATTGTGCGTTATAGTCATCCTATGCATTTGGATGAACTGGAAAACAAAGCTTTCCACTGTTTTCTGCAGATCGACGAGCGATTGCGTAGAGATATGCTCTTGCGCTGTTGACCGAAGAATTAGATTGCGTTCGGGCAAAATGGTGAGCAAGTAGAAAATAAATGTTGTTGTGGTACTCATGTTAGCAACTGTTCTCCTTTGAATCATAATTAACATACAGAAATTAATCATTGAGGCGCTAATTGCTTTTGCTATTGTATCAACAACTTTGAAATGATCGCTGAGAATCCGCCAAGTTTGTTAAACAAAATAATTTTGAATCAATGTCACACAGAATAAATTGACGACGAAAAACTATCGCGTTTGCTCGATATGAGAAAACGGAGTTCTATATTGTGCCCAAATATTACACATTACATTAAACAAGCCATGCAACTTAATATACTATTCAATCTGAAATGAGATGATAGCAATATTTGATACAATCCATTACGGGAAATACTGACGTTTCTGGATTTTTGGCCGTCATCAGTGCAGTACACCTGTAAAGAATCAATAACTCACTTGCAAACAAATCATCATCCGAAATACTATTATATATATACTATATATCATCCGAATCTACAATTAGCGAAATACATGCAGTTCAACTCTCATTCTGTAGAGTTCGTTTCCAAAATCTGAAATTTGCGAACAGCTAATTCGAGTTTGCACTTCATGCATGAAGGTGAGCTGCCGAATTTCCAAGCACATCCACCTACCGATAATCTGTGTAGTGAGTTGCTGATTTACTGCACTGATGGCGGCTAAAATGTCAAAAATGCTTGTAGTTCAGTCTGAAGAAACTTCATCAGTACTTGTAGCTCCGGCAATGATTCAAATCAAACATTGCTCTCATCTCTTGTACTTCAAACATAATAAAAGACAATTACATCTAAGAACAACTTTTGGCTTTCAAGCAAGATTATGACAGCTATTTGATAAAGGTTTAGCCGCCATGGCATAAGTAAACGCAAAATCAACACGAAAATAAATCCTCATCACTTCTGCGGTTGTTTGCGAGATTTCAATTTTCGGTGGTGTCTTGGCCGAAATTTAGCCGCTTTTGCAACAAGTGATCGTACAAAATATTCTTTCGTCACTCCCTTGTGTTCCCGAAGCTTTTTAGAAAATTTTTCTTTCATTTTTTTCTGGCAGCCGCTTCTTGAAAGATACATTTTGGAGAGCATCAAAGCGATCAGAACTGAATTCATAAAAGACTCTTTAATTACATATTACAACTTTTTCTTCAAACATTCCCACCTAAATTTCTTTTTTCAAAACCTTGATTACTTGCGCTTCGTCCAGTTTCTTAGGATAGACGAAAGGATCACTAGCTTCCTTGTAGAAGAATCTTCTGCTCAAGATTCAAGCGGATTTTTAGAAAGCACCTGCTTTGAATTAGATCACCCTTAAAAATTGCAGTATCTTTAAGGTCCCCTAACAATCAGCATAGCCCGTTCACAATTTTAAAGAGCCCTTCAAAATCTAAAAAGGCCCCACATGCTCTTATCCTTAAGCGTGACGGTCTCAAACCTGTAGGCCCTTTAAAATCTCAAAATGTCTATTCATATCTAAACAAAGCTCTTCAAAAACAAAAACAGTTGCCGTTCACAATCTCGAAAGGGCTGTTTCACAAAATCTTATGGGTCCTTCTCAAAATCTTAGTATGGCCCCTTCACGATCTTATAGGGGCCCCTTCGTAGTCTCAAAAGGGTCCCCTCACGATCTTAAAAGGCCCCCTTCGCAGTCTCAAAAGGGCCTCCCTCACGATGTTAAAAGGGTCCCTTCGCAGTCTCAAAAGGGCCTCCCTCACGATGTTAAAAGGGTCCCTCCGCAATCTCAAAAGGGCCTCCTCACGATCTTAAAAGGCCCCTTCGTATTGTCAAAAGGGCCCCTCTGCAGTCTCAAAAGGGTCCCTCACGATCTTACCTTTTCAAAATCTAAAATAGTTCAAAATCCAAATTATTTGTTCCTTGGCCAAACCTTTTTCCACTGCTTAGTTTATTGAAAAAAACCGGAAATCCGGTTAAAACCGGAAGAGTGGCAGCCCTGCTAGTATTTCATTTTGTCTCTGATGTGACCTTTGGTACGTATAGGTGTGATCGAAGTTAGGAAGCCTTTTCTTCTCTACTAAATCATCGAGTGTAAAGACAATCCTTTTTTCACTTTCGCGGTTCATTCCCTCAACTATTACAAGCTTTGCATGCAGCAGTGTCTCTGTACTTTTGTTTGATGGAGAAAGTTGACATCAAGACAGTGACAGCTATACAGTGACGAGGATAAATAATTTGTTTGTATTACATTTCGGGTCTAGCTATAAGCCGTAGTTGATAGAACTCTGACTCCAGCAAAAATGATAGGACTCCGGGACTCCGACTCCGCATCCCTATTTTTAAGCAATTGACCTCATTGTTTTAAACTGCTTTAAATGTCGTTTTTTCCCAACCCAACGCATACCTAAAGCACATCGAAAAATAGTTTTGAGTTAACTGAGAAGAAAAATGTTTTTACGAATGGCATTCCTGAGAATAGAAAGAAAATTGTTGACAACGAAATGTTCAGATGACTACCATAAAAGCACATCGAATTGGCATCGCACTATGAACATTAAGTTGGGAAGAACAAACTACCTTGCTCGTTTCAACGAGCATAAAGACAGATATAAAACTTGTTCCTTAGATAAAAGTAATTGTATGTTTGCAAATGTCTTATTGTTTCTATCGAAATATCGAATCTAATCATGCAGAAAGAAAATGTTTGTCAGCGGAATAATTACCAATAGATGTTGACAGAGATGATTGGTAGATTTACGTCCATCGCAAATAAAATCTTCATAATTGTTTGTCAATGATTGCGATGCTGTAATTGATCGACTGTTTAGACCAGACACCCAGGGATTTAATGACATAGCTTGTAAGGTTTCCGATTTTCATGCATGCTGTTACGTAGAACACAAGCATCTGAGAAAGGTACCGAACGTCTGGCGCAGCTTAATTGGTGAGTTGACCCAAACAGACACCTAAATCAACAGATACCTAGTTCAATTCATCATTTGTTCATTGTGAACATTTTCTTTATCGAATGCTTCGTTACTCGACTATTCGAATTCGTCAGTTTCGAAAATTATTTTCATTTTTTCTGTTTCTGCCACAATCAGCATGGAAGCTGATTATCATTAACAATATGGTCTACTCTGTGTCAGTTATATTATTACATAAATATGAGAGTATATTATACAGGGTGGCCCAGATATAGTTTGCTAGTTTTCAATGCGTGTAGCTTCAAGTAAAAGAAACATGTCATAATGTAGCATGTGTCATTTTATAGGTGAAGATACCCCATTTGTTCTCAAAAATACATCTTGACTTATCTTGAGTTACTTATTTCTCTGTATGCTCTAAAACATTTTGCCATTTTCTACAAGAATCAAGTATATTTAATACCAGTCTTGCTTGAAAGAACGAACGATGTAACAATTCAACAAACGTATGAAGTAACCATGATCCACTCAGATAGCCTTGTTGTGTTGTCCAACAACTATACAATCAATTGATTAACATTCAAATTTCAATGAGTCATCGATCAATCGTGAAAAACTCATTGCAAGATTGAAAGCGAGGGACAGTGACAATGATGAGTTCAATGATGAGTGAAAGATTCACACCACAAGAACTATTAAAATATTTACATGGACGTCGATTTTTTTTCACTCGCTGAAGCTATGCATGATACTAATGTTTTGAATCTATGAGAATTAATCTACATACACCACATTTGTCTATGGTTTAACTGCTACTTAGCCTGTGGAGATAGAAAGCTTTACGATATCTACCAACAGAGCTGTGGTCTTGTGGTAGAGTGTTCGCTCTGCGTCCGGGAGACCTTGGTTCAAACTTTGGTCGGGTCAAGCCAGACTCTAAACATAGGTGCACTCTGCATTGTTGCTAAACACTCAGCGCAAAATGAATGAGTGGACAAATGACAACTCGGCCACATGGAAGAAAGGCTTCGTGCCTAATGTGCTTCCGAGTATAAACCAGATTCATTCATTCTTTCACTTTTTATCATGCATTATGAGATTGCTTTCAACCTCTTCAAAAGAGACGACTTTGGGCTGTATTCGAGTTGCTGGCAAGTAATTCACACATTTCTAACGACTTTATGATTTTTTTGTTTTCGGAAACATTACTTGTCTGATGTAATACGTGAGTGTGTGCAGTATGAGTCCGTCAAGTTTGCGATCGATACTAGTGCATCGATTTACAACGTTTTAGTCTAAAACATGTAATAATCATTGATTCCAGCATAGAATATGTGCCGAGCTGTATGAGCCGAAACTATTATGAACACGGTCTCTATGAGGATCCACGTGGTCCGAAGATGGATCATTCCTCTGAAAAGCAAAGGCAGAATGTGGATTTGAAAGGAGAATGTCAAAGATGCTTTGCTTGTGCGATGAAAGAAGAACTAGTTGACTAGCCGCAATATGACGCAGAGACAATGAAAGGATCCGACTACGTGGGAGTTCCGATGAATGCCAGCGATGGATGTGAAACGACAATGATATCAAAATCAACTCGTTGGGACGAAATTCAGAACGCATATCATGTCTATGTCACGAATAAGGAAGGTTGGTATCGTTACATCAATAAAAGGTCGTCCAAGAACTGACACACTTTGCATGAACAGGATATAAAATAAGATGAACTTGATTAGCAGCTCTTCGATAATCTTGAGATTTTCAGGACATTCAAAGAATTGTACAAACCAGTGTTGAATACGTGGTAACACATTTCAGCGAATTATTTCACTGACATTTTTCTTCTACAGCTGGAGTCTGGCTTTAATTAAACTACAATAAAGAAATCCTCAGATGAAAAATGGGAACAGAACTGAATATCTGCCTCCTCGTCCATAGGCGACATGCCAGTAGTGTTTTAAAAGTAGTATTTGATGAATATCCGTCAAAATTTCACTAACTTGCTAATTGGAAATCTCAAATTTACACGGGCATGGCTGCAACTTTAAATAGGGAGCTGTATCGATTTTGAGAGATGTGAACTATGCCTGCTGATGATTCCTGATATTGGATGAAATGGCAGCTATTCAGATCAATGGCAGCTATTCAACTGAGGATGCAACTCAATATTTAATTATTCTACTTACACTGCACTGTGCTTGCAAAAAAGCAGAAAAATGAGGCTTTAACGTCACTAATCCCTCATTCCCCATACTGGGGACTTGGACGGTACTGACAGTCAGACTTTTCTGGAGCGTTGAAGCACTTTAAGTCCGGATGCCCTTCCTGACGACTTCCAATGGCACTATCAGGGCTCGACCTCTGGGCCGAAAGATCGCTAGGCCAAGCACTTAACCACTGTGCCACGGAGACTGATTGCAAAAAGCAGCATTAATTAATTATTCAGACGCACCAGCTTCGGCGAC
This sequence comes from Prostheceraeus crozeri, assembly GCA_907163375.1. Taxonomy (NCBI): domain Eukaryota; kingdom Metazoa; phylum Platyhelminthes; order Polycladida; family Euryleptidae; genus Prostheceraeus; species Prostheceraeus crozeri. The sequence continues at coordinate 31,518 of CAJQUW010014506.1, forward strand.
ATGTCAGTAGTATGGTGTGTTAAAGATAGCTATTAATGAAAACCCGTCGAAATTTCTGTTAATATGTTCATTGCGCATCATAAAGGATAACTTAACGACTTCTGTTATTAAGGTGTCCGTGGACTGGATCGGTGAGGCTGTCAACGTCAGCCATTTTCCTAATCTTCTGTGAAAACCGAACAGAAAATGGACGCTCATCAATTTTGACTTTTTTATCAATAAGAGAACAGATTTTACTGAGAGCAACATCTCCAGGTGACCACTGTTTGACCACCACGTAATGCAACCATAAAAATTGACACGCTTCTAATTTTTACTTCCATGAATTCATTGTATTTCAATTCAAGCACTGGCTAGTTGCTGCAATTTTAACGAGGTCAGTGGTCAGCAACCGGAACCCCTGGGAACGGAGCTAAAATCTGTTTAAGCTGGATTGATAATAGCGCAATCATCAATCCAGCTTTTGTTGTCTCCCAAAGGTCGTTCAAAATCAACTTCATTTTAAGTGCTGATGGATGAGTGGAGCAAATGAATTAACGGTCCCAACAATGGCCCTCAGTGATAGAATCGTAGCAGTATTTGTCGAAAAGCGATACTGCGATCGTTCCATTTACTAGTTGCAGTAGCAGTGCTGCACTTATACACAATTATCTCTATACTGACAATTTAAATGATGGTAGACTCACTCGGACACATGGACGAATATATCTTCACTTCCATCATCTGGTGTGATGAACCCATGACCTTTCTGTCTGCAGAATGATCGAACTTGGCCGCGTACGATGGGTTCTTTCTCCAAGATTTCCCGTCTGAAATAAAAATGCAATGATTGAAATGAAGCTTCAGAGAAATAGTCTTGATGGAATCATGTTTTGGAATGACTCCATTTACTCGACAGCAAGTATTCGGATCTCATGTGGATGGCGATGAGATCTCTTGCTGCAATGCAGATTTCACGACCCGATGTAATGTAGATGAAGTTTAAGTCAATTATTGATATCCTTTCAATTCCTTTTTTAACAAGGGATTTCATCGTGATTCGGCGTAGGATCAAAAAACGTTGATGTTTTAAAACCAAAGCCGTAATGGATTTCGATTTTTCTGTTGGATCATTTCTTCTGTTCAACAAACCATTAAATGAATCGACAACCTCAAGCTTTCCTGATGTGTGAATTTGAGCACATGAATGTCGATGCCATGCTATTTTTAAGGCAACGATGTCGTAGTAAATATATTTGGAGAACTACAGACAAACATGGAGAAACTCGAGTCGAGTACTCACAGCGTCATTACTCTGAGCATTCGCATCAGCCACCTGGCAATCCAAGATACATACAGTAAGAGAGAACTTTGAAACTTTGTCGTTCATTTGAAGCTAATCTGCTTTCGATGTAAATGAATTACTGGGATCTCATTCTGGGTTTAAGAAACATGGCTTATTTCATTAGGATGATTAAAAACGAAGTTTGAAACCACGTGCAAAACCGATTTTAAAGCCGGATTTGAACATTTGTATAAAAAAACAATACCAATGCTCATTTCAAAGTGCTTCTTTGCTCCTTTAACAATGTTGCTATTCGATTAAAACAAGAAATTTTATCTAATCTAGATATATACAAAACGAGGTACATTGTGTCTTACAAAACGTTAATGTGCATTTAGATTATGAACATAGCAAAACTTGAGTGCACCAAATCCGCGAAGGATCCCAAAAATGCTGGTAGGCCTAAATGTTAGCAAATCCAACATTCAATGGTTTGCATACGCAAATCTTATACAGCGTGTACTAATATGAAAAATCAAAAAAAACAAACAGCATGCTTTTGAACCAGAAAACTTTTTTTATACTCGTTTTCGGCGTACATCTACCACGAATTAGCGTCCACAAAACCATGCCAAAAATCGAAGTTAATGAAATGCCATCTATGTATTGAAACATGAATATGTCAACAGTATTGAGCAATTCAAGCACATGATTCCTTAGCAGCCGTAGACGTTGCGCTTCGCCCTACAAAGACTCGAAATGACCCAAACTAGTTTGTGACTTATAGATTGGATGAAAAAATTGATGGACAGCATAACAGGCTGCACTGCATTTGTCTCAGTTTTGCTGTTCAAATCAAGACCTAATCGTCTGGATCAAATGGTTTGGCAATCTGATCTCATGCGGAAGTATCAGTTGTGTCATTTTTCTTTCGCAAAAATAAGTGAGTTGCAACCATAGCCGTAGTCATTCATTGGATGAAAATACGGAAGTGATGTGGTTATCCGGAGAATTCAGAAATGAGCGATTCAAGATAATAATGTATCTGTTGTGCTAGCGTAAAACCGAGATTTTTTTAATTTTCAAGAAATATTTATTTCTGATGCAGTAAATTGAATATTCCTAAACTATTATAGAACATATTAATTTTGTTCACCATCCAATGACAATGCTGAAGTGCAAACAAAGTTAGATGACTTCGTGGCAATAGTCGAAAAAAACCTGTCGAATAAGCCTATCATCTTATTTTCAAATAATACATCATTTCAACTCATTTCGGCAGTCACAATCTGTATTAATGCATTATAATGCATATTAATTTCTTTTATCAATGCAACAGAAAGACAGTGATTTGTTTGATCTCGTACAAAGAAGAGCACATAGGATTGTGTGTGGATCATCAATGTGTTTATGCGAAAATTTCATACCTCTGAATTATCGCCGTAGTGTTCTCGCATTTAGATTATTCTTGGAAATTATACATGACAACGGACATCCTCTACATCATTTGACCCCTGAAAGACTGTATTATTCTGGGAAATTTCGGATGGACAACTCGCATCTGGAGCTCAGACGAAGATCGTATTTTCCGAGTATGTGCAGGTTATCAAACAGTGGTTTCGTTCTTTAATCGAGAGTATATTCTTTTTGTTTTGTTCCTAACTTTTGTCGATAATTCTATTTCGTAAATTTGTCTCACGATTTTTATTATTGAGACTGTTTTCATACAAATATACGTCACTTATTATTATTATTATTATTAATACACTCCTGTCCAATCAGTTTTGTATCTAAGGCTAGTTATATGATGTTAAGAATGAAATGCCCTATCTATGATATTTTTATCTCAAAGCGCATCTATACTAATCCAACTCATAATACACCCAAAAACGCTTCGCGGCCTTCTATACTGTGCCAAGTCACAAAACAAGGGAGCGACTGTACTTTTCCAATATCACGTTTTGCATCAGCTTCCTTAAGTTGAATTCTGCCAATAGTTTAAAATGTTACATTGTAACATATTCATTGATTCATCGATAACATCTATCATGGACTACACAATAGGGTTGACTTAGGACTTCCATGTAATTAGCAGCATAATTCAGTGCTCTTTTGTAATGCACTATAACTGTTTCACCTTGAAACGATTGAACAAACAGATAAAGTCTAACTGCTCAATCACGCAATTTGTTCAATCTACAGTACATACCTGGTCGCTATATCAACTTAAACGCTGCAAGCGGCTTGGATATGCTTATGTGCTTATTCCGTTCATAGTAATGCTGCAAAAAGTGCTACAAGATGAATATAAATTGAATTCATCAGGTAAAATTTTCTTGAAATTGTTACTGATAAGTCAGAACGTCAGACACTTACAAACCAACGTAACTTGTTCTCTCACAAATGATTTATGTACGTAAAATGCGACATAAGACGTAAAAACAGTTATACTGCAAGCTGTTGAAGATTATCGATTATGGGGAACTCAATCTACCATTATCAAACTGTCCTCATGATCTAAACGAAACTTCAAACTCACTTCAGGCAAATATTAGTTAAATCATTCATTTAAGAGCTCACTGTTTATTGCGTCCTAAATTGAAATACAATGTCAGCGAACACAAACACACTTCGATCGACACGTGATTGTGACAATTAGTAATGGCAACATATGATAGAGTCACAAAAAGGTCATTACAACTGATAGTAGCTGCACGAAATTCGGCTGGCTTCCTTCAGTGACAAATTTGTGACATTCGAGTGACTTCATAATTAGCACACATCGGGGGTGTTTTATATTTGCTGGTGGGGGTAATATCATTAACGCCAGGGGTTGGTGAACTTTAATATACGCAGGGCACTACATACATAACGGATCCAAATGTGGATCCACAAGTTCTACAGCACGATATCTATCAGCACTTATGTGATAAGACAATATTTTGAATATATATTTAGAGTCATAAGTAATGATAGGCCAGTCTATCACAGAAGAATTATGCGTGTCATGAAAAGCGTATCAATTGAGCAGAATGAGACGACTAGTCTTTCAAGATTGTGTCGATCTGAACGAAGAATGAGTTAACGCTGTCAAACAACTTGAAAATCTTTCTCAGTGAGAGAGAACCGAGGGAATTCATAAAGCTCCATATCGCTACAATAACGAACAAGTTTAGAACATTTTAACGCGAGAATTCTCACTCTCTTTTGTTGAGCTCATGGAAGAGAAAATGCCGAAAATTTGAGCAACACTTGCTGTTCATCCTATGTCAGCCTTTTTAGCACATACGTGTATAACATCAATGGTGGGAAAGTGAATCCTTGCGGAAAATTTGAAAATTCTTCTCTTTCCATGAATTTCTTTTAAAAATCAGGGGAGGATGTACATACTCCAGAATATTTGAATATTGAGTTGTATCCTCAGTTGAAGAATGGGAACAGACCTGAATAGCTGCCATTTCATCCAATATCAGGAATCATCAAAAGGCCTAGTACACATCTCTCAACATAGACACAACTTCCTGTTTTAAGTGCAGTCATGCTTATGCGACTTGACTGCATTGTGTTTAAATTGATATTTAATGAATGCCCGTCGAAATTTCACTAACTTGCTAATTGCAAATCTCAAATTCACCCGGGCATGGCTGCAACTTTAAATAGGGAGTTGTGTCAATATTGAGAGATGTGAGCTAAGCCTGTTGATGATTCCTGATATTGGATGAAATGGCAGCTATTCAGGTCTGTTCCCATTTTTCTACTAAGGATGCAACTCAACATCATTCTATTTACATTGTATTGTCAAAGAACGTAAGGGGAAGACAAAGAAGGATAGAATAAGAAACGATAAGATCCGTCGTATGCTTAAAGTACCCCAATAAGCAAAGAAATTGAGACTCGCCGATGGAGATGGTTCGGACATCTGCTCAGAAGACCAGAGAACAGCATGGAAACAAGAAAGGGAAGATCGAGAACAAGTTGGAGAACTGTGATAAAGAGTGGAATGAAGGTCAGATCGCTAACCGAAGATATAGCCTCCGACCGAGCCATGTGGAAGCAACGGAATCAAGCTGAACAATGAAGATCGGTTCGTTCGATTCTATTGAAGCTGGTGAATGTAACCAAGCATCTTCAATGTAATTCAAATGTAATTTTTGATTATCTACTATCATCTTTGTAATCATTGACACAGAAAGTTGCACTTTGAGAAATAAGAACAGATGCGTGCTCTAGACGCTAAATTGTGGCAATGCCGCTGTAATACATCAACACTATTTTCATGTAATTGACCATAATTACATTCCTTTCTGTTCTCCAATCTCAACAAAAACGAAATGACCACGACAGAAACTGACAGCTACATACTGAATACATGCTAACTGTCAATCAGGCTTGTCCAATTACAATGTGGTCCAAAAGACAAGTCTCTTTCCAGAAAACATAGTTAGGTGCCAAACGAGAACATGTCATGATGCCTAATCCGTCAAGGCAGCATCGTCATCATCTTCATTTATCCACTGCTAAATTCTCTATTCTTGATTTCAAATAATGCAGCAAATGTGATGTTTAGAATACTTGTTAAGTACATGGTGTTCAGGAGACAATAGTCACATCCTCAACTCTTGAGTACTGATACCAACTTCAATTTCGAATAATCCACATAAAAGTATTCCGAGGCAATTTTGCTATCATGAAGAGTTGGAACTTAAGTTCACAACATGGCAGACAATCTGTCGCAAAGACCGAACAACAATTGATTTTTCTTATACTATAGTTTACTAGCATCAAAACGCCGCTAAAAATACTCGTCAGAAATACCGAGTTCAACCGCAAGTAGAGGAGAATATCTGAAGTTGAATTTCTCAAATATTTGAAGACATCTGTGTTCCATCTGATATGATAGAAGAATGACATGATTGACATTTCCAACATTATGTTCTGTGACTAGAAGAAGACGACGCTGTTTGTACTTACCTTGCAGTTACCTGCCAACAAACAGAATTTCGGACATGGAAACTTGCAAGCGGGTTCAGTCTGATGCTTTTGAATAGAAGCAGGGCCGACTTGAAATTTCATTGAATTGGGAAAAATGAGAAAGAAAACAAATTATGGCCACAGTAAAATGAAATATTTTTGTATCCAGATTTAGATTGCAATTAGTTTTTGAGCCATGTTCAATCCGTTTGGAGAGACCTTCCTTCTCGTTCATGTGATTTGGTCTGCCTGTCATGTAGTACAAGTTGGAGGTTTGGGGCCGAAGCTTTGTAGTTTATGCAGCCACATGGTTCCTCCCTGATGATTCCGCACATAGCGATCTTATTTTAGATCTCTCCAGTTTCGTGGTTTTCTTCATTTATCATTTTGGTTAGCCTCTCGTCAAACTTCATGCCTAGATCTCATCTTTAGTTTATAGATATAAAATAAAATAGATCATCAGTCTTGATTCATTTACCCTTCTCCGTAAAAGTTCAGTAAACTAGCCTTTTTGTAAATATAGTGTGTTATGGATTCTGTGTGTAAATTTCTGTGACTTTAATTAACCTTGACTATTGTCTGTCTGCTCTGTCTGAAGTTACGTGTGTTTCTCTTTAAATCTGAATTGGTAACTGTTGTCCACGCAAGAAATGTAAGAAAAACAGCTGTTCGACGGCCGAAGTCAATTTTGCCATCTAAAATCCGAAAGGTAGAACATATGATGTGAAGCTAAGAGCCTATTATTCTATTTTGACTAAGAGCCTATTGCCTCTTGACCGGGCTTTAAATTATAATTATCTGGATATATTCCTCACATTATACATCCTACTCTGTACTAGGGTATGGATCTATATGCTTTAGGTATTAATTTATACACACTGAATTTTAAATTATCTTTTACACTCGAAGAATTAAATATTTTTGTTTATCTGCTTCAGTTTGCTAGAGGTGTGATTGATTTTAAAAAGACGGCAAATCGAGGAACTTAGTAAGTGAGCAAAAAGGAATTCCTGATACCTTACAGATATAGGAAAAGAAGTCGTGCGTCACTTGCGGATTACTGTTAGTTCCAGCAAAGTGCTTCGATTGCCACAATTCCTTCAGATTCGAAGAATTCAGATCATTGCACAAACTTTCTCCATAATGTTGGCCCTTCCGATCATTATTAAAAAAATAGCAGGCGTACGAAAATTAGTTCACTTGATGATTTCACAATCGTTTTCTCAGCATTCCTCACTGCAGAGTGCATACACTGAATCGAATGTTAGCCAGACAGCGGTGTGTGTTTGGTCACAGATTTAGAGAGGGAATAGTCCGGCAGCCAGAACGAGTTTCTGCAGGGAACGAGGCCGAAAGTGAGACTTTCACAGAATGATGTACACTCTATGCCTACTACGAATCGGCACGTCTGCCGAGTTCTAGTGAGTTCGTCTTCTTGTCAGACAAGATCAAAGAAGAACACATGCAAATCCAATGGGACGCAGATTGCAGTTTTTGGCTAAAATGAAATTTTGTATGTTTTCTCTGATTAAACGAAAAGTACTAAGCCCAGAGTCATAATTTTTGGCATGGAATGTCTTCAGGTCATTTCCTATGATGTGCATGTGCTTTTATCATGCATCTAATCGGCAATGTATGTAAGAATGAGGTTGAATGTGGATAAAGTTGCTCAAAATGTTTGTGTTTGCCGACATTAAGAGGCTTGCCAAATCTAAATGCGTTTAGCTATATAGACAGGGGTGTATGAAAATGAAAGTAAATGACCTGAAGACATTCCATGCCAAAAATTATGACTCTGGGCTTAGTACTTTTCGTTTAATCAGAGAAAACATGCAAAATTTCATTTTAGCCAAAAACTGCAATCTGCGTCCCATTGGATTTACATGTGTTTTTCTTTGATCCTGTCTGACAAGAAGAGGAACTCACTAGGACTCGGCAGACGTGCAGATTCGTAGTACGCATACGGTGTACATCATTCTGTGAAAGTCTCACTTTCGGCCTCGTTCCCTGCAGAAACTCGTTCTGGCTGCCGGACTAGAACAGATGAACTATTTACACAACTACGTGAGGCCCGTAAACACAGTACGGGACAGACACTGGTGTGCGATAGACAGTGTCAAATAGACTGGAAACAAATCGCGATATGATTACAGCGATGACTGCTGCAGGATAAACATGCTTGAATAACTATCATTGTCATGTTGTCAAATGATTTATTTGCCAACAAAGGAAGCAAACTCGATGAATTGTGTCACATACTTGTTAGTGGGAAATCTACTGTAATCTACTAGTAATTATGGGAAATCTACTGATTTGGAAAATAATACCGCTCGACATACACAGCACGCAACTCGTTCTTTGATGCTGTTACTTACAAGACCTGCAACGTAATACAACACTGAGTCGCCAGTCATCATTTATTTTATGCAAATCTATCATCCAAAAATAATAAAGGAATTCAGTGTTTTCATCGTCGGTGGTGATGTTGCCGGGGTACTTATGGGTTATCTCCCCCTTTTTCAAATTTGTCTAAAATCCGTAGAATTGAATCAAACAGTCACAAAACTTCAGAGACACATTTGAGTATATTTTATATCCACATGCAAAAATTTATGCAAATTGGACAGTTACTTTTTGAATTGGAGACGATGACGTTAAGTGTAGCGATGTCAGCGGCTCGATCTGACTTCACCTGGCTCATCGTCTGAGCAGATTGCACCAGAGTTGGACGTGGGTCGTGGGTCATGGGTCACAAAATCGCGTGGGTCACGTGGGTCGTGTTTTTCCGAAAAGTTGGTGGGTCGTGGGTCAGATTTCATTGACCCACTTCCAACCAGTTTGACCCATGATAGATGTGACAATCACAAATACAGTACATGTAAACTTCATTTATTCGTATTCTTATCATTCATGAAAAATGATTGAGTCTGTGTCACTAAAAGGGGTTCATGGATGCACACAGTCAAAATATGCAACACTATTGACTTTCACACGCCTCATATTGTTTCGAAAGGGGGAGGAATTCACACAAATAAAAGATTCATCAGAGCCTAAATATTTTCGAAATATGTAATTGATCAAAATATCTTGATAATATACATGCTTCATATCTAAAGTATTTAGCCGTTCAATCTACTTTCGCATCATATATGTTCCATGCATCTCATTGACAATTCGATACATGATAATCTGAAATACAATAATTCATACGATGGTCATTGATATGGACTCATCCCTTTCATATAGACTTATTGCGAAAGAGCTCTGTGAGGAGATATTTTTTGACACTTCGTATCAATAAAAGTTTCGTTTTGATATTTGATTTGGTATCAATAAAAAAAGGAGTATTCACACGATATCATTAGTGATTGTTATCACAACGCACTCGTACATGTAGCGCCACTCAAACAAATGTTCATCTGTATGTACTTGGCAAGCTAATTCATGAATTATAATCTTGTCCTCGTGCAATTTTCTATTCACGCGTTACGCATGCCTACTCCATTTGCTTTTCAATAAATGTTATTCTTACATCAAATATACAACTTTCTACTTAAATCTGACATTAGCGGAAGTTAATGAAATTTGAATCGATTGCCATCAGAAGCAACAAAATATTAGTTTGACGATTTTTCCGGGATAATTTTCACACATGTAGTATCTCACATAACAAATGCATGAATAGATGATTTAGGCCTACTGCAATCTTATTTTTGACTTCATTTGATTAAGAAATGTAAAATGCAAAATTTGAAATTTAGTCTGTAGGGCCTCAACTTAACTAATCATCTCTCTACAAGTTAAATAGGTAGCACTAAAAAGGATAGTCAAGAATTAAAACAAGAAACAGATTCGCTTAAATTTTTTTAGAACCTTCGGCATTTGTGGTGCATGAACTTTGATTTAAAATAATTTTGATGAGGTTACATATCTATTTATCATGTGAGAAGATACACTTGACTCTTCATAACTAATCTTAACAACAATTTTGAGAGGCCACAACCTAGATAGACCTAGAATCTTAAATGAAAATGAAACTAAAGATGATGCCAGAAAAGGAAATTGCACTCGCATCATTCACCCTTGCAGCATGTGGGTCAGGTGGGTCAGGGTACCCTGTGTGTCAGGTGGGTAGTGGGTCATGTTTTCGTGAAAAGTCAGTGGGTCGTGGGTCACATATGCCGTGGGTCAGGTGGGTCATGGGTCAAGTTTCGTTGACCCACTTCCAACTCTGGATTGCACTATGGTCAACAAAGTCATGTCGCGACAACTCTTGAAGTGATAATGACCCAGACCACATCCTTCCATTAATATACTTAACTTAAACTCAAATAGCAGTGGATGAGACGATGACGGAAAGAGAACAATGCACACACGAGTAACAATACTGCGTCGAACAGACATAGTCAGTTCAAGCTCCTGACGTCGCTATACTTCACGTCATCGTCTCTAATTCAAAAAGTAATTGTCCAATTTGCATAAATTTTTGTATGTGGGTAGAAAATGCACTCAAATACGTGTCTCTGAAGTTTTGTGACAGTTGACTCATTTTTTCTGATTATAGACAAATTTGAAAAAGGGGGAGATAACCCATAAAAACCGTTGCTGGATGTATTTGTGGCTTCTGTTATCTTGGGCTTCCTGCATCGAAAATTAAGGAAGAATCCTCAGTCAAAATTTCGCATTTGCTGATGGCGTCATCATATCATTTATTAATATAGTTTCAAAAGCACTCTTAAATTGAGTCACACATGGATTGTTATTAAAACCACCACGTTGTCGCACTTTGCTAAAAAAGATTTCCAAAAGGTCTTGAGAAGTGGAGTAGGTTAAATACGGATAGGGTATAGGGTAAGTATAGGGTTTTCATCATACAGCCCAACTGCCTACAAAACAGATGTTAACGAATCCCGGGATTCTGAATCCCGTGATTGAAAACCTTAGTTAAAAATAAGAAAAGTTGTAGTCATTGAGCAGATGTAGTGCCAGTTGCTTGACTGAGGCTATATATATATATAAAATGACACATGTCCTCTTAACAGACTTGCACATAGGAACTGAATCGTTCGTACATAAGCTCAGCAAGTAAATCATTGCATCATCAATAAACTACATTCATTCTGTAGAATTAGAGATAGATAATGGAGATATTTGATGCCTTTTTGGTGCGGATTTCGACTATTTAATCGATCGAAGAGTTCGTCTATTACACGCAAGAACACTAGTGTCTCCTTACTTCATCAAAATCAACCATGAAGTAAAATCCTGTGACGACTTATCATTTCATTAAATCAAAATTCTTGTTGAGCACTCTTATCTAATTGCTATAGAATGATGTCGACATCAATTTATCTAAAAATGGACTTAGCACAGACATGCTCACACACATGAGCATAATCATCAAATTGTCAAAAATGTGAGATATTATCGCCTCAACGCGATAAGTATCCCTTCTGACCAACACATTTCTTGCCGGTCTATCGCAAATTGTCATCAAAGTAAACACCGATCGGCGGGATTCGACGCCGTCAGCGTGAATTAGGGAAAACAGTTCATCTGTTTCTCTCTAAAGCTGTGGTTTTGGTTTATTCGAAATGATATCACAGCACACACGCCTCTCTCACTGGCTCTGGTGTCCTCTAATTCTATGATGTGCAATTTCGATATTAAGGTTACATACGATCCTTCCATTCTAGGAAACCGAAGACGCGCGCAGATGAATCTAATTCTGTGGTTACACGACCTTCTACTAGGGTATTTGTTTAAGTTTGTTAAGTTTAACAAGTGTACGGTCATCACTTTATCACTATGGGCTTTCATCGCATGTTTACTAAGTGCACTCTTCTTGTCTTCATATTGCAATTAACTGCGTTCATGTTCTCTACAGCGAACATGAAATGGGCGACAAGTTCGACTTATATAATTCTGATCACACTCATATTTTGCAAGAAAATTCATAAATAGCTTACTTACTTCAATGTGTTTACTTTTGCAGTTATCTTGGCTTATTGGCAGTGATTTGGGTCAATGCCTTTACAAGTACTACAAGAGCGCACATTTAAATCTGATTTTTTGAAATTCGAAATAAGATGTTTTCAGGTTTACTTGTGATACGTATTGGATGATCATGTTCATTTTTATTTTATAATTTTTCTAACAGACCCATCGTCAACAAAATCAAGTGTCAAAATCACGTTGTTATCCTCAGTGTTTTTGATTTTTTTATTTCCATTTTTATGGTGCATATCAGCTTTACTGAAACCATTGTTGCTTTATCAATTTTTCATATCGTGCGATTTTTCTGATGGACAGAGAATTGAGCCTTGACGTATCGGAAACAACTTTTCAAAAGGGAATTTTCTACGCAATTCGGCAGCCACTAAATCTTTCCGTTAACTTATGCCAGAATGACATTGTTTGCTGTGTCAACTGCATTTAGTTTTCCTTTTACTAGAATGACAGAAGCCCCCGTGAACAAAAATCAGGAAATTCACTTACCTACAACCCTGGTGGAGCCGCGAGTGCTGGCCAATTTCTGACATATTTCTCTAAGATGAGAGGTTAGTCAAAGTCGTGGATTGACCGCGCAGAGATAACTAATGAATTCCTGTGGCTACATCATGCATTGAATTTATAAGCCTGTCGGGGACTTTTCGTTGCCAGGCCGATTTCTGTACATTTCTATTGCTAAATGACAATACTAATTTTATGTGGCATAAACTCAGGATGTCGATAGATGCATTGCACACAAATAACTACATACACGCTCGCATTTTCCGTCTAAATCCTGAAGTGATTAACTTGAATGCAAAATAATGATTTGTTGTCTTAAACAAATAAATACACTTCTGATTGCCTAAATAATTGGCGTCTTTGTAAAAAAAGCCCGCATGAATGCCTTCCTCCGACATCAGTTACAAGGAGTGAAGGAACTTACTTATCACTTTTACATTTAACATCGACTTGAAATTTCATTTCAGAAAGGATTTGAGTGACAACAGTCACTAATAGTTGATTCTCAAGTTTTGTATTGAAGGCAGGCAACAAACAAGTCTCAACCTTGGTTTACACTGATTCCTACTGCTTCAACGAATCAATAAATGTCGAGTTGTTGATTCTCTATATTTCAGTAACATGTTAGTTTCTTCATCTACCGATTTTGCGCTTGAAAGTTTTCACACCGTCAAATTGTCTGTAACTGGAAACATTGTACGACTACTGTTGAGGTTATTTACTCATTCGATCGTACAGTGAAGACATATTCAATAACGAGCAACGACACTCCTCTGAGGACAATCGGAAGTTGTCAATCTGGACTGTGGGAAGTCAGGTAGATCCAGTTTACCTCAGCAGTGTGAGGAAGTAGCACTACACAATGTCAAAAATTGTAAAATTTAAATTCACTTTAATGGAAACATATCAAACATTTGAAAATAAGAGTGACAAAGAATGCTAGAAAAACTGCCAAATCGATGAGCCACCCTCGACATATCGTAATTAAAAAATATGCCAGTCATGACAGCTAGGATTCGATCAGATGACAATTTTGCATGGTGACTAACGTTGGTGCGCAGCATAATTATCAGGTCAGTAATGATTCTTCCTTGTTATGACTACTGATTCTCTTTACTGATGTAGCACCCCTCATGCAGTAATTATATAGGGCTCTGTGAGATATAATGGACTCGAGTAGACGTTCGAGTTGAAGAATAGAGTTGTCTCAAATTTGCCGAACGCAATTCGAATCAGATCTTTTTTTATATAATCACATCAGTAAGTTTATGTCTCACTCATGGTTAATGCTTTGTTCCTTTCCCCGATCAAAATGCTTCAAATTTGTCAATCACATACTTTGAGTAGGCAGCCAACTTCCCCTTCAATACTTCGGTTATGTCAGACTGCAGTCGTCGGAAATTTGTCCTCAACACACCGAAGTTTTTTCAGCCGAGGCAAGAACACGACTGCACTATGTCAGCACGACACGAACACGACTGCACTACGTCAACACGATACGAACACGACTGCACTACGTCAGCACGACACGAACACAACTGCACTGCGTCAACACGACTGCACTACGTCAGCACGACACGAACACGACTGCACTATATCAACACGAACACGACTGCACTGCACTGCGTCAGCACGACACGAACACGACTGCGCTATATCAACACTTCACGACTGCACTATGTCAGCACGACACGAACACGACTGCACAAAACCCAACAAATACGAACACGACGACGCACTACGTCAGCACGACACGACACAACTGCAACTGCGTCAACACGACTGCACAAACGTCAGCACGACACGACTGCACTGCGTCAGTACGACACGAACACGACTGCACTATATCAACACTTCACGACTGCACTGCACTGCGTCAGCACGACACGAACACGACTGCACTACGTCAACACGATACGAACACGACTGCACTACGTCAGCACGACACGAACACAACTGCACTGCGTCAGCACGACACGAAAACGACTGCATTATATCAACACTTCACGACAACAACACGACTGCACTACGTCAGTACGACACGAACACGACTGCACTATGTCAGCACGACACGAACACAACTGCACTACGTCAGCACGACACCAACACGACTGCACTACGTCAACACGACACGAACACGACTGCACTGCGTCAGCACGACACGAACACAACTGCACTGCACTGCGTCAGTACGACATGAACACGACTGCACTACGTCAGCACGACACCAACACGACTGCACTACGTCAACACGACACGAACACAACTGCACTGTGTCAGCACGGCACGAACACAACTGCACTGCGTCAACACGACTGCACTGCGTCAGCACGACACGAACACAACTGCACTGCGTCAGTACGACATGAACACGACTGCACTGAGTCAGCACGACACGAACACGACTGCACTACGTCAGCACGACACCAACACGACTGCACTACGTCAACACGACACGAACACGACTGCACTACGTCAACACGTCACGAACACGACTGCACTACGTCAACACGACATGAACACGACTGCACTGCGTCAGCACGACACGAACACGACTGCACTACGTTAACACGACATGAACACGACTGCACTGCGTCAGCACGACACGAACACGACTGCACTACGTCAGCACGACACGAACACGACTCCACTACGTCAACACGACACGAACACGACTGCACTACGTCAACACGACACGAACACGACTGCACTGCGTCAGTACGACATGAACACGACTGCACTGCGTCAGCACGACACGAACACGACTGCACTACGTCAGCACGACACCAACACGACTGCACTACGTCAACACGACACGAACACGACTGCACTGCGTCAGCACGACACCAACGCGACTGTACTACGTCAACACGACACAAAAACGACTGCACTACGTCAGCTCGACACGAACACGACTGCACTACGTCAGCACGACTGCACTACGTCAACACGTCACGAACACGACTGCACTGCGTCAGCACGACACCAACGCGACTGTACTACGTCAACACAACACAAAAACGACTGCACTACGTCAGCAGGACATGAACACGACTGCACTGCGTCAGCACGACACGAGCACAACTGCACTGCGTCAGTACGACACGAACACAACTGCACTGCACTGCGTCAGTACGACACGAACACAACTGCACTACGTCAGTACGACACGAACACAACTGCACTGCACTGCGTCAGTACGACACGAACACAGCTGCACTGCGTCAGTACGACGCGAACACAGCTGCACTGCGTCAGTACGACACGAACTTAAAACTACCTGCGTCTGACACGAAATTCATCTTGCGAGGAATTTATTTATCTTAATACAAAAAAGTACTTTGCTAGTGGAGACCACAACAGGTCTAAGAAATTACAAAGTAATTTGAATTAGATTAGAAGTTCAGTGATTGCTGACAAAAAGGCTGATTACCTGTCGCCGATCTAACAAAAAGATGCTATCAAGCTGCTTTGGAATCATAGTACACCGCTTATTGCCTGTGACAATTCCACTGTTGAAAATCCATTTTCGCTTGTAGTAGAAGTGGTTGGTTGGCAATGATGGCGCGCACTGCTTTGCTGCAAATGGGCACTGGACTGAGGATTCGCACAAGAGGTGGTTAATCCTCGTGATTCGCTATGCATTGATCAATGGTATGCATTTTCAGACATGTATTGGTCTGGTCTTTAGGCGATCTGACCGCAGAACTAACATTAGTGGAATGCTGATTATTAATCCTTCATCCGCGTGGACTAGTTAGGTTGTCTTTAGCTGGAGCAGGCTAAGGTATCATATTATCTCAATTTAAAGCTTAGAATGAATCCTTAGAATGAAAGTAAAACACGCCTCTAGTTGTCAAAACACAAATATGAATGACAATGATCAGCGCGACACGAAACACGATCGCGTGGACAATCTTCTAATGCTGACAGCTCTTCTGTTTTGCTGCACAGCCAGGAAGATTGATTCAACTTTTTCTAGGAGAACGTTTTCTCTACCGCAATGATTTTATCTAAATGTGTATTTCACAACATTTCGATTATTATCATCAATTCAGTAGTTAAATCATTATGATATTTTCACAGGATGCAGATACACGCTGTTTAGATATCTCTGCAATGCATACGCAATTTACATTCAATTAAAGTATACTGTGTAGTCATATCGCATGCAATTGCGTTCACTCTGCCTTTATACTCCTTTAGACTTCAAGTTTCAATGAAGTGCTACCCGGTATGTGATGTGGCATTCTAGTTCATCTCATTTGCACTACTAGTGAATAAAGTGATCAAATTCTACCATCTGATTTCATCACATCTCCGAGACAATCAGACAGATTAGACCATAGAAAAACACGTGTTTTGCCTCCTTTTCTAATTCACGCTGTGACATACTGATTTGCGCACACAAAACGAGTTTTCTCCAATGTTCAAACGTGCCAATCCCTTCATCTTGCATGTATGTCTGCATCTGCAACATGTCACGAATTATGCAAACTGGGAGGAGTCCCTTCAATCATGGATTTCTGTCCATGCAGACAACGCATTATGATGGGTCAACCTTTGCGTGACCATGTGACCTTTGTGCAACATCCGTTCGATATTCTCATGGAGACTATCAGGTTCAGATAAATTCTGATGTCTCGGATCATGTGCTCTTGCATATCAGAGATAAATTCAATACCTTACATTTCTGATGATGGAATTAACAATTCTCGGCTAAAGCTTCCTTATGTCAGCGTGCATGTTTGCCTGAAGCAGGGAAAGGTCGTCGGAAGGAAAATTCATTCTTTTCACACCTAGAGCAGTATTACCAGCAAAGAAACGTGATAACAAGGATTGGAGCGACTAAGGTTAGATTAGAATCAGCCACATAGCTGAACATTTTTTGAATAATCGAATCGATCAATCAAATAATAAATTTGCATAATAAAAATCTAAAAAATAAATATCCATAATAGAAGATCTATCAAATAATCGATGCGCTCTATCAAATCGAAGTCATAGGCAGCTCGTGGCACCTTGCCATTATTTCAGCGGACGTTTTTTGTTACAAGATTATTGACGAAATAATTCAACGGAAGATTTGAGCCGTCGGAAAAGTGTGGATTTGCTGTTTGGTCGTTATAACCGTATAATATAATAACAAAATAAAAGTACGGCTGCATATTTATATATTCTAAGCTTCAAAGAATCGACAACCGAGCAGATAAAATGATATTCGACGATAAACCACGAACCTGTAGATGTGACAGGGAATGAATAAAAACACGAAGAACTAATCAATGCTTGAGATTTTTCCACCGTATTGAAAGCGATGAGAATCACTTACTCTACGACCTTTTGCCAGAACGATTGCCGAGTTGTCAACACTATTGCGTCCCGCTATGTCGCACTCAAAGGTATAAAAACTTTTTCTTACCATATATTGTGACTTTGGCGAATAATTGACTTTTTATAATTTACAATTTTTGCATACAATTGGAATATTTTCTATGATGTTATACATATTGTAGCATCTGTAATGTCACGATTTCCATTCACAAAGGAATATACTTATCTCATCTTATATAGGAATCTGGTGTCCGATCAGAACCTCAAAAATCCAAGAATCGATGACAGGTAGCCTGCACCACTGTGATAAAAAATAGTGAACGATTATGAAATCATAATCCATTAATCACGCGTATCACTAGTGAAAGGCTAATATTAGTTACCTTTCGAAATCCAGCAATGTCTAAACTAATAAAAAAGTCAAGAAGCATGCCTCAATTTGTTTCAGTCTATTGAAGCTTTGACTTAAAGGTGGAAAATATTTTAAGTGCCAAAGCTGACTGAAAAAGAGATTTAGGAGTTAATTCCGGGACAAGCATTGTTGCGGGGTTTCTGTTAGGAAAACTTGCTTCTTGAAATTCGAATAGGTGTAACTTACTGTGACAGCGTTCGAACTCGTCTTGGCATCACTGGACTCGGAGAGAGAAACTCTTTCTTCTTTGTTTCTTCGGACATCTGTTTCTGAAAATTGATTCACATGAGTTACATAAAATTGTAGTGATTTTTTATTCTAAGCAATCAATAATGGATTTCAGCCATAACATACATTGATAAGTATCAAGCAGGTAGAAATTGAAAAAATGTACCATTCGTGATGCATAAGATGTTCCTAACATAACTAATTCTCATATTTTCAGTTTTCTAGATTACTCTTGAAACATTATAGTCAGTCCCTTCAAAAAAATGAACCTCCAAAGCGACGAGACTCAATCAGAGGACCTGATAAACAAGTTGACACCTCAGTGATCCGTATCGCTTTACTGACAGATATTATACGGCTTAAAATATACTAATTAAACTAAAAGCAGTATTAAATTAATCCATCATAAAGGACAGATGTAATGAAGCGGGAATCGGACATTCGGAAACAAATTTGTCTATCGACGAATTCATGAAACAAATTGCTTCATATAATAAAGCGACAATAAATCGATAGTTTTGTTCGCAAAAACTTCTGCGCAATTGTCTATTGCCTTCTCGTACATGCAGACATTTTTGATAAGTTGTATGCATCCATTTTCAGAAAGCTAATGATCTCTTTTCACTGGATATTTATCTGTCATCACTGACAACCTCATTCCTCATTCTGTGAGCTTACTAGCTTTCTCTCATGAGATATTTGAATGATGTGAACGTTTGTTCTCATTTTGATTTTGTTTACAGTTCGTCAGCTGTCAATGTTTTGCGGGTCTCCTGGATAACATGACATCATATTGTTGCAGCAAGCATGTTAATTTATTTAATTTATCATTTTCCTGTTTTTTCTATCAGCGAAATTTCTTCGTTATAATCGTTGTACAATACTATAACTGTTGTTGTTCATGCACAAGAATTTCTATCTACACAGCGATGATCATAAAAGTCGTGGCTTACTACTGCATCTGGAAATCAAACGAATACTAAACTGACCGGCGCACACTTTACTTGGTGTGAAAGCGCCAAGGAAACATAGACGTCCCTTGTCCAGAGTAAAATATATGCAAAAATGCTCCAGTCAACTGATCGTAGTGACATTAAAAAGTGAAGTTTGCTCGATAATACTCGTAGTGCTAAAGCTACTTCCGATGCTGCAACAAGTCACATGAATGATAATTTAATTGTTGAAACAAATTTCGGTGAGTTGAAAAATACGATCAGTCGATTATCATTTTCATTGGTCGATTATAGCAAAAGCAAGTTGATCATAATGGTTAACTGGCCTTCAGCGACCTGCGCCCTCTCTGCGGTCATGTTCAAATGGCTGTCTGCAGGCGAAATGTGAAGGCTACTGAAGAGCTCGATACTATGTATTCGCTTTTCTAATGTACAAAGTTTTGTAAATGAACTGATGAAAGTAAATTGGAATACTATGTATAGTTCATATATGTCCTTGGATGAAAAGTGTGACATGTTTCATTGTATTTTAGCTTATGTTTTTGATTTGACGATTCCAGTAATCTATGTACAAAAATCTAACAAGGATAAACCTTGGATGACTCCGGTGATCAAGTCTTTAATAGATCGAAGATGGAATGCTTATCGCAATCGAAACTTGCCTCTTTACGACCACCTAAAGATAAAGACAAAAGCCGAAATACAAAAGGCAAAACGGCGATGGATTGTGAAGACATCCTCAACTGATTTATGGCACGTAGTTCACTCCACAATAGACGGAAAGTCTAAAAATGCCTTGTCATATATCCTTCATCAGTATCCTGATAGCGAAACAGCAGCAAATGCGATAAACAATGCCTTAAAGAGTGTATTCCTAGAGACTCGGCCTTTCCCTGATATTCCATGCAATGACGAATGGCACATTACTATCAATGTTGACGAGGTTTTTCGATCCCTGAATTCACTGGACACTACTAAAAGTTCGCCGGATATTCCGGTATCGCTGTACAAGCATTCTGCTCATGTCTTATGTCAACCTTTGGCCTACTTATTCAATCTCTCTATTGATCAGAGAATCGTTCCGAGAAATTGGAAAATTGGTTGTGTGATACCTGTCCCGAAATGTAAAAGCCCTTGTCTCGATGATATAAGACCAATAAGCTTATTGACAACTCCAGCTTAAGTATTGGAGCGCATAATCTTGAGTCAAATGAAAGAAGAGCTGCTTCAACACTATGGCAGAGATCAATTTGGGTTCCGTCCGAATTCTTCCACAACATGTGCTCTCATTACCCCAAATGACCATATCAGCAAATATCTGGAGAAATCAAGTGTTAATGCAGTGCAATTGGTAACGTACGATATGTCAAAAGCCTTCGATAGAATAAGATCTGACTTGATTATAAGGCGTCTCATGGAAACTCAAGTACTACGTCAATTTATTGCTTGGGTGGCAAACTACTTATCAGACAGACTACTTATTTTTAGACCTTCGTCGACATAAGCAGACATTAAAGCTTTTTCGCAAAACCCTTTCTACCAAACACGTCCTTCATCGACTTTTGCCGCAGAGATCGACACGAACAAATAGGTTTCTCTTCCCCATCACAAAAAGTGCATATCGGAGAACTGCTTTTGTCGCTTATTGTGTTTCTTTTTATAATAACGATGTTGTGCGTTAATGACTTGTACCGACCCACTACATATGACTTGTAATTTTGATTTCAATTTGGAAAATATAAACATTTATTATTATTATTATTATTATGTATTGTGTTGTTTCCAAGATGTGAGACGATCAAAGTTTGAGGTCTAACTAGCAAGGTCTTTATGGCTTTTATAGATTGTGGTCTTCAACTGTGTTATAGCCTTGACTTCAATGAAGTCACGAGTGCTCGTCAGTTAAACAATAAAGTAACCAGAATATCCACGATACTGCCGACTACATCTTTATTAATCTAATAATGTGCAAACACGACAAACCTCTTTCTAAATTTTCGGGGCATGAGGAGGATATTCAGATTGTTTTGGTTTACGCTTTCATGGTCAAAAAAGGTGAACGAACATTTTATTTGAAGCAACCTATCTTGCTTTATGGACTAAACTAGTGCACTTTTAGCGTTAACATAAAATCAATACATACAACATTACTGAATAAAATTAGATAATAACTGAAACACGAGTCTTTCAACGCACAAAATTTATAATACTAAAATCGATTTCGCCGGTCAGGCCTGATCACTTAGTACATCAACATTTTATGTACCAGCTCCTTACAAATTGCGTTCAAATAACAAAGGATAATACATACATCCAATGTGTAGTGCTAACATACCATATACTCAAATTACATGCCATCAAAGTCTGCTTCTGTGAGCAATATCTCAAATTTAATTGGTGGGTGTATCAGGCACGAGAGTTGAAGGGAGTACCCTAACCCCACGAAAACCTCAATTTAGTCTACGCAATAAGGCAGCACAGCCGCATGGCTAACACAAAGTTGACCCAGAAAGCATTGCATCACGGTCACGGCTCAACAAAATCTCACATCACATGCAATCAAATGGATTGTTACAATGGTTCCTGTTGCTTCAGTGAGTTAGATTTCGTTCAAGGCTTTTCAAGTTTCAAAGTTAAAATATCGATTTTACAACAACAAGCTTCCTATTAATCCCTTACGGAATATGGAACTTTTAATAGGATTCCTATACTTCATAGGAAACGTAGGAAATAAAGAATCAGTAAAATTCCTGCTTTACTAAAGCATCAGGTCAGGTGCAGAAGTTACGAATGGCATGTTGAAATTGTTTTCGGAGTGGTTGATAGAAAGAATGAAAAAAGGATAAATAATAATAAAAGGATGTTTCTAATCCACACGCATCATAAAAAAATGCATCAAAGCATCTACCAGAAATTTTACGACGCCAGTGCCAACAAAAAAGAGACAACGTTAAAATCAGTGAAATTGTTATATTGGGTTTAATTTGGCAAGTGAGTGACGCACTGTTTTCGTTCATATTGCGTTGCATGTGTAGTAACTAGTTCCTGAATTATTTTACACAGTATATTCAGTATTGCTCTGTTATTCAAAAAACCACATGACTTCAAAAGCATGATCTTATAAAAAGTAATCTTTGATCCCTGTGAGTGATGAATTTAATTTTTTTTAGTTTAGACTATCTTAATTATATGATGTTTCCGAGATACGAATGGAGAGCTATCGATCGAGGAGTTTCCAATGTAATGATTTTTTGGATGACAAACGTGAGAAAACTGAATACGACCAGTCATTAAAACTATCTCATTCGCGGAATGAAATAACCCTGTTATTCTTGGTCCAGTTGAGAGGCTTAATGTATCCAGCAAGCCATGCCCCGATACATTTAGTAAATGAATCCAATGAACTGTCATGTGCAAAACAGGGTTTATGCTACACAACAGTGTTCCTCGTACAGATAAGTTCGAACGCCATCGATTTAATGACACACAAAGCGGTTTAACGTTCGTTCACCCACGGCCGTGGTTCACCACAGTTCGCCATCCGACTTTCTTTTACCAGATGCCTAAGAGGAAGTGATAGCGCAAATCACTGCCTTGTCATTATTCCTCGTTGTCGTACAGAACATATGAGCAAATCCTTCTTCCATAGGACAGCAAGGTTGTGGAAAAGGCTTCCTTTGGAGGTATTTCCAACATCTGTCAATATTGAAGCATTCAAGAAAGCCGTCACTAAACTTCCACTAAGCTCTATGGAGCTTTTATAATTTGAATTGTCTTTTGTTTTACTCTTTTCTATTATGCTATCTTGACTAGTAACATCGCAAGTGTGTTGCGGGATGCATGTCATATACAATGTCAAACAAAGGCATTTTCATTTTATGAGCATTGTATTTTTTGTTGTTTCCACTTTTCCCCCATGAATCATAGTTATTGGCTCTAAGTTATGCATTCTAAATTCCCCTGGTTGTCTATTTACTTTTTGACCACCTTATTTTCATTTTCAGGCTTTCTGTATGCTTACTTAGTTATGTGATTATTTATCTTTACACTACTGTTACACAATGGCTTCGTTATTAGTTATATCCCACATTTCTTTCCTCATTTCTGCTTGTTGGCCTTCAATCTTCTACTAAGGAACACCTTTGTTGTGTAGGCGCGTCCTCTCCCCTAAAGCTCTCATTAAAAATTGAATTAGGACAGAGCCACTAGATTAATAAAAAATATTTCTGCTAATATTCGTACATATTATCAGGCAGTGGGTGAATATACTGTTTGACGACTGAATTACTACTGTTTTCTAGGAGCACTCAAGAAGCGATAGGAGGCGGTTGGAAGCATTATCAAAACTTTCCATTGAAAAGTGAATTTTATAGAGAAAAATCGCGAGATGTATTAGTGCCAGACATATTTTGTCTTGCATTGTTCACTGATTCATTGTATGAAGCATCGTTCACTAGGTTTCATGCCTACGTATGGCACCGACTGAGAGCAGCCAAAATATATATGCCACTAATGCATCCTGCGATTTGTCTGCATAAACTCATTCCGTGGCACCAGTGTTTCAAATTGATAAGTGAATTTCAATACCGTGTGATGAATAGTCACCCGGGGTAAAAATGAAACACGATTTGAAATTTTTAATGATCTAAATCTACCAATTTTGCATGCATGTGCTAGCCTGTCAGTCAACCAACGAGTGGTTGGGGTGTGCCAATATGTAAAATTTTCCCGATAACCGACAGCGATAAATTTTCGGCAAAATAATCGAACATCGTCAGATGTAGCTTTATAGATTCAGTTTCAAAATGACAGCGGGTTAAAACCAAGTACGAACTTTATGGACACCCTGTACATGCAAAGGATCATAAATCATATTCCTTGTGCTACGTGCTCGTACATATAACCTATCCACGCTTCTGACTTTTGCAGACATCAGCATGACTCCGAGTCAAGAAGGGAGTCAGACAAAGATGCAGCGTCCTTGCTTAACATCCTTGCAGAACAACTGATGCACAATGCTCTACAAGGCATCATAACAGGCTTTAAGATTGGAGCGAAGACCATATACAATTCCTCATAAGCTTATGATATTGTTTTAATGACCACATCATCAAAAGAGCTGAAGGATTTATTATCACCAGTTGAGAGATATCATTGGAACCCGGAACGTTTGATTAAGTGGATAGGCTTATGCAGCTTACACAAGTGCCGTACATAAGGACTCAGAGTGTGTGAATTTAGTTAAATCGAAATTAACCATGGGAATGACAGTAATGACAAAGTTAACGAGCATGTGACTGAAGTGTCAGCACAAACACCTGCAGAGTTGGAAAAAACCAACCCATCTTTGAAAAAAACCATCCTACGGATTAAACTAAGCACCGAATTCTAAGCAACCATTTATCGAAGAAACATTAGCACAGAATGATATGAACTACCGCATTTTCTCGAATACAACCCACACCTAAATTGCTCAATTAAGAGGCTTTTCATATGAGTTTCATCATAAAGCCGTCGTCACTGGATTGCAAGCCTAACAATGGCGAAAAAAAGATAATGTTCATCAAAAGACCTAACTATAGGTTTTTGATTTCTAGATAATCAACATAACATAGATCATGATTTCTCATGTTAATCCCCACGTGTTTCTTTCAATCATCATAGAATATAACTGGTAGTTCAATGATAGTTTCATTATTATAGCTAGCACGGTACTTACAAATTCTTACGAATGATTACAGTCCTTGTGATGAAATCGATAATCACTCAACTCTAATCAATCGTTCAGCTCTATTCATGCAAGTCCATATAAAACAATCATTATAAATCAGCTGGCCAATACCACATCTTCGCTCGAAATAAGCTTCTACATGCTGCTGGCAGCTACAAGAGACAGTGAAGCGTTGAAGCACATAATCTCATCCACCATACAAGCCATTCATCTCAATGCGGCGACGGCGTAATGACATGACATGACATTCTGGGTTAATGGTGGAGAATGTAAGAAGATCAGTTGCTCCCCTTTGTAGAATTTCTGTTTCTCACAGCAGCGAAAATATTGCTGCTTTCGCTAAACAGTAGTCTGAGCGTGAGTCATCATTTCCCTCACTTGAGGTCAGAAGAAATAAGAATCTCGGATCAGACAAGGGCTTGTCTCGTCTCTGCATCGGTTCACAGCAAACGGCAGCATTTCCTTCACGCCGTAGGAATGCTGACGCTTGTGTTGCGTCCGATAAATGGAGCAGCTCATCAATGATGAAAAAGAGAATGAGTGACACGTGTGCCAGCATGATATTGATATCTGAAATAGCACCCTGAAAGTAACAAAGCCAATCACTAATTACTTAATTTAATTAGGCAAACCACACCACTATGTTTCCTGAATCAAGTGTCTCAGGTGACCAGGTAAATAAGTTTAATGATCGATTATCAGCATGCGATTAAACTAGATAAGAATAGGGCCTATACAAAATATGGAATAATTTTTTGTGCTGTGAAACGATTTAGGAAATGGACTGTACATTCTCGATCAGATGCATTATAATAGCACATGCACATCATAGGAAATGATCTGAAGACATTTCATGTCAAAAATTATGACTCTAGACTTAATTGAGACCCATTGGATTAACATGCGTTTTTCTTTGATCCTGTCTGACAAGAAGAACTCACTAGAACTCGGCAGACGTGCAGATTCGCAGAAGACATGTAGTGTACATCATGTGAAAGTCTCATTTTCGGCCTCGTTCCCTGCAGAAACTCGTTCTGGCTGCCGGACCATGAGGAAGCGACACTAAAATCTAAAATTTACATGGCTGGTTGCTAGAAGTACAAAACGTGACTTATCGATTGGTTGTTGAACAGATTCTTAACTCCATATAATACTAAAGATGCAGAAACGAAACGCTCTCAAGTTGGTGGAGAAAGCTGCTGTGGCCATTGCATGGCACTCCGAAGGATGGGGACTAAATTACGCACCCTTAGGGTCATTATCATTACTCTTTGGCATCGGTTGCGTCGCTGGAGTGAATAATATCTTGACTGCTATGACTATACTTGTCTTTGATTGGTTGTTGGCGATTTCATGAAATTGTTTTCATTTTTAACACTCATTTGAGCGTGTGTTTTGTGCAGGACTGGTCTCCGGATGGTGGTATTGCTTTGCTTGTGGTTAAGTGCTGAGTCAAGCTAGGCTACCCTTTGTATTTCTAGAGCCATGGCCATGTTTGTACTTCATCAATTTTTCTCCATTCTGACTTAGCTTGTGGATTGCAACCATCCAAATTTTGCTGTTTTTTGTCACCCAGAGACGCCATTTATCCCGCGGTAATTATGGACACAAACAGACAGTTCAGGAAGTTGATAAAAATTCCTAAAACTTCAGAGGATAGGACAAGATACCAAATTATTCAGAAGAACACAAGAACAGATCTTGGAAATGAACCAAGTACCCGATTATAACAAAAATCTTTCATTGAATATTTTGATACTTTTTGTTTGCATTTCGCATTTTTGCTCTCACATCATATTTGCGAGGATCTGTAAGTTGAAATTTGCACAGTGAATTTTGTCAGACGGAGATTTGTCTTACTTTTTTGTATCAATGTCCAACTAGCTATAAAGAGAACCAGCAGTGCTTTACTTTTCGACTCGTAGCTTAAGGTTTTCCATTTTCAAAAAGAAAAGTTCAGAATAAAAGTAACAAAACACATTTATGGTCAAATATCATTCCAAATTGTATATACCGTACACAATTTACCGAAAAACTCATACACGAAGTTAATCGAAAATCAAAACGGTCCTACTAATAAAAAAGCAAACCGATTCCAACTTAGCCTGCATGGAGGTAATTTTGGTATCATTAAAATCTTTCTCTGACTCAGAGAATCGAAGAGCGCTAAATTTTCGTTGAACAAATAAAGCTTGCCTGAGCTCAATAGTACATGTTGATGCAATCAGTACTGATGGTGTGTTGCAATAGCGTTGTAGGTTAGGGAGCAGCCTATAATAGAGATAAGTGATAAACATCTTTCTCGATAATTTGTTGCTTACTAAACGGCTTATTATTGTTAGAGTAAACGGATAGTAATATTAGATGTAGCTTGAGAAAGTTGGTAGAATAACAGGCGTAGCAGGAAAAGTAGCAGCAGTTTATCTGGCAAGCACATGTATGTAGGACTACTAGAATTTTATCCATACAGCCTAAACTATTCAGAGGATTGTCATGCTACAGTTGGAAACCTTAATCAGAACTGTAACTGCTAGGATAAGTAAACGTTTCCTCAACAACATATTGCACATACATGAATCATTTAATTCTAGTGTCATTTGCGAACACACTGTTATGTGGAAATGTAGGGAGAACAACTAGTGATGTCAGGTCAAAATTTAGAAACGAACTATCCAAGATTGCGTTTCGTTGCTTTGACTGGGATGCAAAAACGTACGGCTCAGCTTGAAAGACTCATTAGCTCGTTAGGCGAAGCCGTAAATTCAAAAAGGAATGTGAATTCAAGGAAATCTACACTATTTGATCATTTCACAAACACAATATCATACAGTAACATATTATTGATTAGTTTCTTCTCAACAGCCAAAGACAGAGTAATGGGAATCTTTACACGTTATGTGCATGATTGAATAATGGAAGGTAACAAAATACATCAGCAGCGTTTGAAATAGAAAAAGTAGACCAGATCATGCTCATAAACCATGCTGTCAGTCGTGGTCATGAAAAGGACGAAAGCTCGTTAAACTTTAGAAGTTCGAAACAAAGTCACCTGATTTATTTCATTTCAAATTGGACCTAATTTAATAAACTTAAAGTAGAAACAATTTTATTTTTATATTCAAACACCTATAATCAATGATATTTGTGAGCAGAGTTAATACTTCTTCCTTATTCTATTCCTTTGAAATCCTACGCTCCCTGGCGCTCATGAAAGATGATGTCATTTACACTTGCCATTATGCTAAAAATCCATGAAAACTGATTTTGTAATTGAAGTTGTAATCGATGTTAAGATCATATGTAGTTAATATTCGATAAATTTCTTCATGAATTTGTCAATTGCCAGTCTGGTTGTCGTAACATGCAGTGAATAGCTCCTACATGAATTGCTTTGATGTCGGATGAGTATCAAGTGGTTATCAAGTTCCTCTCGCTAATTCAAGTTGTCTCATTCTCAAATTCAAATTCTCTCTACAAGTTGTCCGGTGGCTTTGTAATTAGAGGGTATGCTTGCGCTTCTTCTAGCTCCAACAATATACTTTTGTGATATCATTGTACAAAAATATTTTCCACGACAAGTGTCTATTCGGGATGGGACATGTTGAAGATTATGAAAGCGTTGATTCCAGTCACAAACAGCACCACATGTTAGTAGTGTACTCGAGTCTTGAAGGAATATACCTAGGCCTTATGTTTCATCGATCACAGACACGCTTTCCAATTCTATACTTTCATTGCAAAAAACATTTGCATGCTTCTCTTTCTCTTTCGATCAAGCTATAGTTCATATGTGAGGTGCATCGAAGAGATCACGTAAACTTCTGCAGCGACCTTCTGATTGCGAGGCTCGGATTATTTGACAATAAAAGTGACAGTTTGATAGCCTGATGTTCTTTGCACACTTGTAGAGCATATGAACACTCGCTACGTCTTGCATGTTTTAAATTCTGTCTCAACTTTCATAGACAAATGTTAAAAGGACGATAGAACTATGGGAGATAAGTGGAATGATCTGTGTGAAAGACGACATTTATGATCATGTGAACAAAAAAATGAATGACAATGGCATCACAACACAAGTTGCTGCGATTCTGTTGGATCCACAATTCAATAGACTAAATTTAATATGACCGCGGAGCAAACGAAGCCTGTTCGGATTTTATCATCAGTGCTGAGCATGGTACGTGCTCCTGGATCTTACACCCAAAGCCCTACAAGGAATCTCCCTTCCATATAAGCAATTTGAAAGATGGGCTACAAAAGATTACTGCATAACAATGATGACGGATTTATTGCGTCACGAAGTTATTCTAAATTATTTCAATATCATGCACTTTGATAGTTCTTACAATACAAAGAGTCATTTAGTTTACTTCATGATTAACATTTTTGCTATCATTCGAACACATCACTTCATGGGATGATGGTGGCAGGCCTAAATTGTTGCATTATCTATACACGTAATGTCTTTGTAATCTTCCTTTGATGCAAATTCAATGTCACTTATTATTGTATAGTATTTAACCCTCATTCGACTGCCTAAATTACACACCCTACATCGGTTTCCTGTAGTCATGACTCGATCTCTCTGTTCTTTAACTGTTCAGAATATAGATAGAGTATATTCTTGAATTCTGATGAGTTGAATCTATAATCGATACATTTTTAATACAAAAGAATTCACTGAAACAGGATTTGAGACCATCATCTAACGAACAACATGTCAAAATACATTAAAACTCAAAAATTCTTCAAAATTTATTCAAACATTCTATTATTCAACTCAAGCATGAAGAACATCTACAGAAGTAGAAAATTCTTATCCATTGTAGGCCTACTGTATGCACTACAAAACGTTGAGTGACAATTGACGAAAATTTATTGTATAATTTCATGAGAATTAAATCTCTAAATAAAATCCAGAAAATTCTAAATGAAAATTATTTAATTTCTTTAAATGAAGACACCAGTTGTGTTCACTCATAAGTGTTCCAACCTCTGTATATAAACCTTTGCAATTCATCAATAAAATCATCTCATTTGTTTTATTGTTCAACTGGCGTCGCTCGGAGGCTGCTAATTTGGTTGCCTACTACTACGGCTTGATCGTGTGCCCGTGTTGGTGTCCTTGGTCCGTCTTCTACCGCCTGTTGCTGCTACCGTGGAGTCCTGTTGCTGCTCCTAGGTCGAACTCGCCTATACTGCTCATTCGTCAAGTTCTGGATCGTCTGCAATTTCCTGTTTCGTCTTGAAGTTCTGCTGCCAATCTATGCCTTCTTCCGGCCTTGCGGTGGACTTCCAAAGGAAATTCAAATTGCTTTCATACTTACTTTCCGCCCTACCCCAACTATCTCCTTTCTGCAAACTCCTTCAGTACTCGGTCTTAAGGATTCTGTGTGCTGTCCCACAACTAGCCAGTCTAGTCCGAACTGCACTGTTAAGGGCTTAATATAAATCAGTTTTAGGATCTAAGGCCTAGTATAAGATCTAGGACATTACTAATTTACACACCCCATTAAGGATCATAAGGTTTATTAAATTTAAGGACTTAAGGAAATTTGAGGACCTTAGATTCAACCCTGTGAACGAAGATCTACACCCTCAACTACAATGGCTTACCACAACCCAATGGAACCGCTCGACGTTACGGATGTCAACGGCATAAAGGAATGGCATATTGTTTCTCTCAATACGTTAAAACGAACCAAAGATCTTCTTCAAACGACGGCGCATTATATTACTTCAATTGGTAAACAGGGCGTTCCGACTTTTGGTGGATTTGTCACATCCCAACGATGTCACAACACTCCAGTAAAGGATCTTCAGGGCTTATCCAGAACCACTTATCTCCGCCCAACAAAGGGAGAAATACCACAATTTAACAAAAGAAGAAACCTACAAGATGTTTACATTACGGATACAACGCCCAAGCTGCTAAATGTGGGTTCGGGTCAGACCTTCCACTCAACTTCGCGATACGATCCGATTAAAGAGAAAATTAATCATCGCTCGATTGAAGAGTGGGATGCTGCTAATTCTGCTATCACCCAGTTGCTGAGCCACTGTACGTTCCAAGCCTAATCGACATAATCATTCCAAACCCGGACATCAATCTTCGACGACTAACTGGAATAACCATCGGCCTCGAGTTACTTTCAACAGCAGTCGACGTCCCATCACCCATCGCAACGCTCTCATCACTACCAACAACGGAATAATTCCCAAGCAATACATAATTCAAACCACAAATCGAATAATTCGAATAAATGTGATTCTTGTGTGGTTAGCAACCACCAGCGGTTCACTTGCAAGTTTAGGAGAGCCGTATGTCACTCATGTCGGAAAAAAAGTACACATCGCAAAAGTCTGCCGCTCTGCGACGAATGTCAAATTGGTTGAGGCTTAACAGATGATCTGCAGAAGAAACTACGGAAGACTTCCTCGTTTTCACAATTAATACCAGCATGGACAGAGAATACATCTTCCATGAGGTCAGATTTAACAACGGCGCCTGTAGCACTTGCTTCGTCGACACTCCGAGCCCAATATCTTTCATGACCCAGAAAGAACTACAACGTCTTGGTCTTGAAGCAAATCTTCATCTACAAAAACAACATCAGGGGAGTTGCCGGTTATCAGCTGTCTGTTCTTGGAGAAATTAATGCAGGCTTGCAAACGGAAACGGGACCGAATAGGATAGTCTTCCACAAATTTTACATTACCAACTCTGGACCCACTGCTGTTCTCGGTCTTGCTGGTATTCGAGCCATACGCCTCAACGTCCAGTCTAAGGTGGATCCGACAGTCCTCTCTATGCCAGTCACAACTTCGCAAGATGGAAACCTTACCTCACCGATTAACAGACCCTCTAGTCCGATCCGGCCTCCTCAAGCAACGCCTCAGCCTCTTCCCACTCATACCAATGCAGCCGCAACCACGGTGGTATGAAAATTAATCCAGTCTCCTTGCACTTCACCGGTGATCCTAAGTTTTGCCGAGCCAGACCAATGTCCTACGGACTACGAGGTCCTGTCGAACAAAATCTGAAGAACATGGTTAAGGAGGGAATTCTAAAGCCAGTGCAATCTTCGGTCTGGGCCACACCAATCAAATCTAATGGCGAACCACGCATCTGCGGTGATTACCGAACCACCGTAAACAAACAGCTCCGTCAAGTAGATGACATGTTCCAGGGATTATCCGGACAATATTTCAGTAAAATCGATTTATCGCATGCCTTCCTTCAAATCCCGCTCGACGAACAGGCCAAAGAGTTGACAACAATAAATACTCCTTGGGGTCTGTACCAGTATGAGAACTTGCCTTTCGGTCTAAATGTCAGCCCTGGGATATTTCAGCGAGAAATCAATAGCGTCATCAATGGTCTACCCGGCGTACGATCATACCAAGATGACATTATCGTCTCAGCCGATACACGACAGGAGCATAATGAACGTCTAACACGTCTACTGGAAGTTCTCAACTCTGCCAACGTCCTCATCAACGCGAATAAGTCAGAATTTGCAGTCACTAAGCTGAAATATTTGGGATACATCCTTGACGGAAATGGCATTACCGCAGACATTGACCGCATCAAAGCAGTCAAGAACGCCCCAAAGCCTGATACTCCTGAGAAGCTGCACTCATTCCTCGGTTTCGCTCAATTCTATTCAAAGTTCGTGCCAAACTTCGCATCTCTTGTCACTCCGCTCTACGATTTTATGCACTCAAGCACGAAAGAACTCAAATGGTCGGCCAAAACCAACGAATCATACAATAAACTGCTACATGAATTGCTTCACGGAAAGGTTTTGAAAAGTTACAGTCTCGGTCTCCCAACTGAATTGACAGTAGATGCCTCTGAATGCGCCATCGGTGCGATACTCCAACAAAACGAAAGACCCGTCATCTGTGTCTCAAGGAAGCTTACAACATCAGAGCTTAACTACTCGCAAACACAGAAGGAGGCTTTAGCGATTCATTGGGCAATTGAAAAACTGCACAAATACCTGTACGGCCAACGTTTCACCGTCATTACCGACCATCGTGCTCTTCAATACATTTTCAATCGAGATCATGCCCTCTCTAAGGTGACATCGCGGATGCTTCAACGATGGGCTATTGATTTGTCCGGCTACGACTTTGATATCAAGCATAAACCCGGGAAACAGATTCAGCACGCCGACTATTTGTCTAGAAATTCCAGCTTCGAACCAGCACCCCAATGCTTCGACGTCGCCTTAACTGAGTACCTGCCAATCTCCCGTAATTCTCTTATATCAGAAACAAAAATTGCTTACGGGCCTATTCTCGCCGCGTTACGACAAGGCTGGTCAAGCAGCGCTAAGAAGAAATTCCCTGAACTCTACGCAAAACGCGAGCACCTCAATCTCACCGCCGATGGAGTTATCTTGCATCACGATCTGCCCCTCATTCCTTCTAACCAACGCCTGACAATGTTACGGTATCTTCATAACTCTCATCTTGGTCGGGACAAGATGGTTTCTTTGTCAAGAATGGTATGCTGGTGGCCCAAAATAACCATAGACATTGCCTTACACATCGAGTCTTGTCAATCGTGCCACAGGAAACCTCGGACGCATAACTGTTTAGCACCTTGGCCGCTTCCATTCAAACCTCTACAAAGAATCCATGTCGACTTTTGCGGACCATTTTTGGATAATTACGAAGCTCTCGTCATAATTGACGCCTACAGCAAGTGGCCTGAAGTCTTGATAACTAAATCCGCCAATTCTGATTTCGTCAAGTCCGCACTTCGGAAGTACTTCGCACGGGAAGGAGTTGCTCAAACTATTGTTTCTGACAATGGTACACCGTTTGTCTCAAAATCCCTGAAGGAATGGCTCAAACAAATTGGATGCATTCAAATGACTATAGCACCGCGTCATCCGCAATCAAATGGTCTAGCGGAAAACTTTGTCCGTACCCTCAAAGCCGCAATAAAAGCATCCCAGCCAACCACCCTTGACGAGCTAAACCAGGCCATCGACACATTCCTCCTATACTACCGGAATACTAAACATCTGGGAACAGGGAAGATACCCGCACAATTATTCAAAGGTCGAATCCTACGACATGAACGCGATGGACACCACCGAAATCCAGTTTTACCGTGGAAATGAACAAAGAGTTAGCGAAGGATTAATTCTGAATCGCATCGGAGCTAACATGTTCCACGTTCTTGATTGCGCCGACAATACGGTTCATCGAAGGCACAGAGACCAGATTACTATTCCGCCTCCATCTCTGACACCATCCCCGGAAATCGCGCCTCCATCCACTCCGACATTAACTTCTCATCTCCCAACCGATTCGCCGCCTGAAAATTCAATCACGCCAATCGATGAGACTCCACCAACTCCCACCGTCGCCGATCTATCGCCGCCAACTGCTTCCTCTCCGTTATCTCCGACTACGATATCTTCGCCCCAACCGTTGCGTAGGAGTGATCGAATACGCAAGAAGCCGGAGAAGTACAACGACTTCGTTTAATGGGAAGAAGTTGTAACAGCAAGTTACAATAAAATTTGTAGAAACTCGAAATTTCGAAATTTGGCGCGTTCGCGCAAAGTTATAATTTCATGAGATAAAAATCTCTAAATAAAATCCAGAAAATTCTAAATGAATTTTCTAAGCACTGTGACATCATAATTTTTGAATATAATTATTTAATTTCTTTAAATGAAGACACCAGTTGTGTTCACTCATAAGTGTTCCAACCTCTGTATATAAACCTTTGCAATTCATCAATAAAATCATCTCTTGATCCGACTTACATTTGTTTTATTGTTCGACTAAAACATTTATCCTACAAAATCTATTTTGTCAGTCATTGTTAGTTCTTGTAGGATCATTGCCACTGAACACCTACAATAATTGACAAAAAGCGACAAAATGCATAGCAATGAATTATAGCTTAAATTTTATCAAAAAAGTAGGTAGTTAGTTAACCTCTTGAGGACGGAGGACGAGCACTGCTCGTCCCTATGATTTTCTTTCAGCTACCGAGTTAATTAAATTGAACATTGTCACAAGTGCCGAGGACGAGCACTGCTCGTCCCTCATAAAAACTCTGAAAACACGAGTTAAAAACAAATTAATTACTACCAAAATTGCATTAAATTACATTAAATTATTACATTAAATTACATTAAATTATATTTGAAATAGTACAGATACAATTACATTTATACATCAATACATGTAAGATGATAATATATTTGCGGAAGTCTTTTACTAGTATTCGTTTACCTTCTCAATAAACATAGTAAAATTAATGTAGACAAGAATGTATTAACACTACTGACAAGAATTTTTGTTATCATTATCAAGAGTCTGAACATATCATTTGTACTTTACTGTCCTGATGTTCAATATCTATGTTAATTCAAATAAGAGTTGATCTACACGTCATTGATATTTGGTCTGAATATAGGTTAAAGTTTTGAAATTCAAAATCGTCATTAGACGTTTGATGCACTATCTAGTTCAACTGCTGATATTTCACTCATTTTTTTGTTCATGTTGACAATGCGACGACGTAAAATCACATCAACCCAGCTAGCAGAGGCAATAATGAGCCTGTCTACTGACGATTCCTCTGAAGATGATGCTTGAGAATCTTCTGAAGACGAACTCGTAGATGCAAGTCACAACAGCTCACCTGATACGGATAATTTATGGCATCAAGTTCAGCCTGATAGTGATCATTTCGACGGATTTCCATCTTTCACTGGTGTACACGGATTAAGCAGTGATATCAATTTACCGGAGGACAGTGAGAACGTTAGCTTTTTCATCGATCTATTCTTCACTGACGAACTTCTTAGACACATCGTTGATTGTACCAATCTAAAAGCTGAATACGAATTGGACAAAAGTCTCGAAATCATCGGTCCTGACGGAGATTTACCCAAATCAATTGGAAAATGGAAATTATGCACTATTGTTGAGATCAAGAAGGTTATTGGAATTCTTTTCATTATGGCAATCAATCGGAAACCGGAAATGAAACACTACTGGTTACAAGATGTTATCTACAAGTCTGAGTTCTGCCAGAAACTAGAGTGTCTATCCAGAGATCGCTTCATGCAAATCCTGAAGTTTCTTCGATTCAGTGATCCAAATGCTGTGCAACCTGACGATCCCATGTGCAGAATACGTGATTTCATTGCTATCATTAACTCTATCAATCAGCATGTATACACTCCAGATCGTCGAGTGTCAATGTGGATGAAAGCCTAATGAAATGGAAAGGTCGTTCAATGTTGCGAAGGTATATCCCTACGAAAAGGGCTCGATATGGAATCTTGACAATGTGTCTTTGCGAAAGCACAAGCGGATATACTTATAAGTTTTTGGGTTGTGATAATGCAACGGAAAATCGGCAAATAGCCGGTGATGTGACTGACTCACATAATTTATCGTTCAGTGAAAAAGTTGTTGTGGAATTAATGATGGGATTACTCGACAGAGGGTACACCGTACATATTGACAATTATTTTCATCGTTGAAATTAGCACAATTTCTGCTGAATCGATCAACATCCATGATTGGAACTCTGCGACCAAATCGAGGTGCTCCTGCTCCAATTAGAGATTTCGACGTGCCATTGAAAAGTTCAGCGTTTTTTCGTAATGAAAATGTCTTTATTGTCGAAGCGGCTGACAAAAAAGCTTCGGGAAAGAAGATCATTCATTTTATAGACACAGCAAACAGTGCATCGACAAATGAAGTTTCTCGTCATGTCAAAGGAGGTGGACTGGAAATATATTCAAAATCTGTTACCAGTTCTTTGTATTCTAAAGGAATGGGTGGTGTAGATAATCGAGATTCAGCAATGCATCCTTATAAACTGGAAAGAAAATCCTTCAAATGGTTTCAAAAGCTTGGATTTCATTTCATTCAAATATTAAGCTACAATGCATGGATTGTGTATTCCAATTCATGAGGCTCGAAGGACTATCTCTTATTTTTGAATGACTTGATAACTGAGTTTGTATGGAAAACAGGAGAAGGACGCGTGATTGGTCCAACTGGTGGACGCCAACGAATCCTGAAACCTCATAATGTTCACGCTCCGAAGCGATTGGCAGCTCGAGAAAATCGACCAAGGCCAACAAAAAAATGCAGAGTTTGCAGGAAGAAAGGAATTAGACGCGAAACTGTTTTCTACTGTCCCGACTGTAGTGGTGACCCTGCCTGATGTGCCTCTCCCTGCTTTGGTGAATGGGAGGCTGATTGCCTGATCGATGAAGACGATAATTCATGAAATAGTAGTTGTACACGTACTGAGTCCAACAGGTTATTTTCCTATGAGGTAATGTTTCGTATTGTTTCTGTATATATTCAGAATATATACTGAGTTGATATAAAATACATCTTTTTGGTTTTGATCTGAAACACGTGAAATATATTTTCATTCCTATATCGTTGAAAAGCTAGCTGTCGATAAGACATTATTCAGTATGAAATTAAATATAGAGCAAGTAGTCCCAATTAGGCTAAAGTTATAATTGACAGTTACGTACAGCTTATATCAGTGTGCGTTTGTTTAGATACCGGTATATTCATAATAGAATATAGAATAGAATATGTTTATTTCGTTATCATAATAGAAATCGTTGTCAAGCATAATAGACAAGTCTCAATAAAGAAAAACTGTAAAATTCAAAATGTAGTACAAATGTACACATATGGATGTGCCATATAAACAAAATTAAAACTATACAGAATAATAATGTCAAATTTATGACATGCAATTTCCAAATAATTGATAGATTTGTAGACAGTATCATACTTTCGCATACAACATTCTGTTTAAGTTTGTCATTTAGGAATGAATATGGAACGAGCACAGCTCGTCCTCTGCACTTGGTAAAGTTTGGGAATTAAATCAACTCGGCAGTTGGTGTATTGTTAGATGGGACGAGCACAGCTCGTCCTTGGAACTTGAGAGAATGAGAAAATCTGTTAAGCCGTCCTCAATAGGTTAAATTATGTCAAAATAAATCATGTTTTGCCACACAATAATACAGATCGCCCAAAAGTCAAGCAATCACTAATCGAAAAAATCAATCAATATTCAACAATTTTCTTCACAAACTATTGAGAAAATTATAATATAAATAAAATGATAACCGACAAAAAGCTACAGAATTCCGTCGGTGGAGAACCTACAAATTCGTCGGATATCGCAGGATATTGGAGGTGACAATCGTCGGTTGATTTTGTCAGTAATTTTGTAGGATATTGTCGGTCTACGGTTTACAGTATGGTTCAGTAACACGCATGCTATAACAACCAGTGGCGTCGCGTGCTCCCAGACCATAGGCCTTCACTCGGCATTGGAATGCTATTTCTTTACCAGACATTTTTTTATGTTACAGCATTAATTTTCATAAAAGATGAATTTTCAATAAGAATTTCCCCGAACATTTTTAAGGACACATGAATGTGCACGAGAAGTGATTGCTCATGTCGCTTAACCGCCTTACTCAAGGAACTGATTACTATATCCCCTCTCTGTCCAGACCACATTTTCTCAGAAAAAAGGAGGCAAGGCCAACAGGTTCTTGCGTTTCTCACGGCCGGTCAGCCACTCACATGCTTTAAATTTTGATGCATTAAAATGTCTTGTGTATTTCTTATTTCTTTCAGTGTGAGTACTTTCAGTTTTTATATCAGGTGCTGGCCTACCTTGCTTGACGACTGTCATCTTTTCAGCATATTCCCTACGGACGAAAGGCGTTGTTATGATCTCATCTGCAGCACTAAACATAGCGTCACATCAATCACGTAAAAACAAATGATGGAATTCTACCGAATCTGGGTGTTCGAGTCAGATGCATTACTCTTCATTCATTGGAGAGCACTCATCATCTGATCGCAGTCTTGTCTTAACGTCAGCCATCTGCTACTGTTGACGCAGTGGCTTCTCTGACATAAAGCGAATCCAGGAACAATTGGGTTGCGCTTCCTTTACTATATTTAGGTACCACGCCTCAATCAAGAATTGTGTAGAATTTCATTGCAAAAATTGGAGAAGGCAAAGCATTATGTCTATCGGGAAAGCCAATATTGACGCGGGCGCGTGCGCTTACTGCCTCACACGCACACAACTCTCTTTCGCTGTCTGAACATCAATGCTCCGTCTGAACACACGACTAGCTTGTGTGTCTAATTGTTCGAAGAAAACAGCTGTGATTCGAGCACTTGCTGCAAAACTGTTCAATGAGGTTGAGCGTCTGATTTTTAGACGGAAAGCTGTGTGCAGCTATCACGAGAAGCTATCGAATTTAAATGAATGATGACACTTTTCATTTTTATAATTGTTGGTAAATTATTTTTGAGTATGCGCCGAAGGCCTCACAGGTACGGAGAAAACGCCACTGATAACAACTTCAAAGGTAAAAGATTATTCTACATAAATTCATACATTTCATAACAAGAGTATGATGCAATAGACGAACTTGTCTTGCGCAAGCTTGACACAAAGAAAATGTAACTATGTGTTCACTACAAATAATCATCAAGCATTTGTCGCAGTGATGTCGGTGGACTTGCGGCATTTGTTTATTTGATATTTTCCTACTTTACTGGGATGAGTGTCGCCCGGTGGAGCAACTTGATATCTTCCTGACGGATTTGAACCGGGTATACTATATAAATAAAATGAGCTTTTCAACTGAAGAAACACTTTTGCAGAATTGTATCTTCGTGTGATATTCTCATCAGCAACGGCGCCAGAAACTTTTTTATGAATGTTTTACGATCGAAGGAATACTCTGTAGATTCATTCAACACGATATAGGAGTTTACTAATGCAGCATCAAGCGGTGACTTCCAATTCAGCTGGTTCCAACTGAGATGGATCTCATTCAGCTGGTTCCCAATCAGCTGGTTGTCTGTTCAGAGTCTCATTCAGCTGGGAATTTTTGGCTCTCTTCCCTGCTGTGACACCCCGTAGATTCTCGCAGTCTGAGTTAAGAATGAGATAAACAAATATGTCATGATTAATTTATATCTTAGTTTTTGTATTAACACTTACACAATTATGAAAACAGAAGACTCAATTATCAAAACTCATATCTATATTTATGATACAATAAACCATCTGAACAGTGAGCTAAGATATA
Organism: Prostheceraeus crozeri; assembly: GCA_907163375.1. Classification (NCBI taxonomy): domain Eukaryota; kingdom Metazoa; phylum Platyhelminthes; order Polycladida; family Euryleptidae; genus Prostheceraeus; species Prostheceraeus crozeri. The sequence goes on from CAJQUW010014506.1 coordinate 72,082, forward strand.
ACTTTACTTTGTGAAAGAGATACAACACTACACTTGCTGCAGCAGTCCCAAGCGTCAATATCACCTTCCTGTAGATTTTGCTTCAATCGCTGCAATCTTGAAGTACCTTTGGCATACTTTCGCCGCTGCTTGGGGGGTGATGCTCCAGCTTTCAGCAAGCGAATAGTCGTCTCCTCGGCATCCTGTACTTCTCTGACATTCAATGAACTTGAAGATATTCGGGTGGCGATTAAAGATCTGAAAAGAAATAGAGGAAATACAATTAACTCGTGTTTTGTAATTTTTAGTAAAGATCATAGAGTAGAAATATAAAGTAAGGGTACAGTGTCAACTTCAACAAAATGTAGCAAGCACTTTATATTTTTACATCAAAATAATCAGTTTTTTACGGAGAATATAATTCTGAAGTCCAAAAAAATATTTGATGCAATTTTTATCATCAGTTAGTTTTATCAACAGATTTCATGCTATGTATTATACTTATATTTAATTACTACATATTACTATCATATTATTTTATCATTTTCTATTACATTATTTTCTATTGTCAATAATTAAGAAAACTATTAGAAAACAATATCATCAATAATAGAATTTAAAATCTATGATAGGCCTAAGTACTAATATACCATAATACCGCTACATGATATGTGGCATTCAACCGAGATAGGTGAAGAAGCTTACCTTGCGAAATTTTGCATTTCTGCTCTCCCATACATTATTGGTCCTGATTCCACTACTGTTGTCGTAATGACACCAAATCTCTCTTGAAAAGATGGCATCCAAATCATCCACATATGTCTTAGTGACGTAGTCCACATATTCTTGACATTACTCAGGACACTCACCAATCACCCGTACCCATACTTCATCAATCTTGTCCTTTGGAAGAAAAGGCAAACCGAGGGCTTTTCTCACTATGCGTCCAACTTCTTCATTTTCTCGATATGGAATTGTCAATCCAAGTCGCTGGACTCCACGCCAAATCGATTGGGTGTAGTGAAAATGACATCCACGAATTGAAGTGCTTGGAAATGAATGTTGTACCGCGTTTATGGCCACTTTCTCGAAATCCAATTGAACGGTATCGGGTTCAATTTTCAAGTTGAATTGAGCTGCTTTCAATTTCAATAAATCTAATAAGCGCTTGTATGTATGTTCTGTCTTGTTCGGTAAAAGTGCATAGCATACTGGAACCAACGTATTGTAAAACGATGCATATATCATGTACAGCTGATGGAATAGCCGTGCAGCAACGGAACGTGCCATCCATGTAAAGACACTTGGAGGATGCCAAAATACGGAGACATGGGATTGTGAAGAAGGCGAGAATTCGATCATCGCTCCCATCGTCTATCTGAAGAAAGTCCTGTCCAGATTGTGTTTTTGTCCATTCACCTTCGATCATAAGCTCAGAAAGAGTCTGAGGCTGATTCGGTAAGCGTGTACTACGTGCCCGATACATTGAGGACTTGAGAGACTTGAATGCAGGTTGAAGTACGTCCTCTTCGTCATCGGACTTTGAAGAAAACGCCGTAGAATATAGTCGCTTCATCGACGTTGTCGGTTGTTGGAGGGCATTATTGACAGCTTCTTTCTTCTTCCGCATCACGCTTACGGCAGCATTTTCTGGTAAATGTTCGTGACTGGATACTTTGGAGGTAATGATGAAAGAATCCTCCTTAACAATTCCTCGAACGTTGCAGTTTTGGAGACGACAGGCGTACGATATGGTTCCATTCTTATTAAGTCTTTCTTTTTTTAAACAAGTAATTTTGGTAAAAAATGAGATTCGCACCCTTTCTGCTTTCGATATGTTCGTAATTCATGTTGCCGATTAGAGTGAGGCTTCTATGACTGAGCAGTTAATATATAAGAATTTCATGTAAATCTATGACATCAATTTAATTTAAATCTCTCAATATGTTAGCAATTTCGTATCGTCTTTCCGCAACAAATCTTTCACATGTCAATATTATAATATTCTGACAAACTGTTTTCTTATGTTAAGAATTTAGAGGTATCAATTTTCAACTTATCAAATTATCGTGATGATATAATTGACAGTTATTTTGACAGTATGTGATTGAACCAATTTCATGCTGTTTCTTGAAAATTCCCATCTCGTTGAGACTGCATGACCAGCCGGTTGGGAACTCGAATCGTTAGCTTAGTCATCTTTTGATGATGTAATGAACACAAAGACCCATCTGAATGGGAACCAGCTGAATGGGATGCAGCCCATCAAGCATAAGAAAAAAAATATAAGGGGATACCTTCGTGTCATTCGTTTACAAGTGAAGTCTTCTTTTCATGAGTCAAGCACGTCAACTCCCCTTTGCCGTGATTATGATCAGCGATCACCTTTGTCTTCATGATTAGGATTCATCTCAGGACAAGCTGCATAGACGAAATCATCAATACGTTCTTACTTCTTTTTGGAACGTAAGAGAATATCATTATTCTGTTTGCCGTCTCTGTGTGTGCTTTCGAATTTTAGCGAATATCATAAACATATCTACTCTGTTTTCCCAAATGATTCCATACGAGTTCTAAACAAAGTATAGTTGCTTTGAATCATGTGACAAAAAGCAGAGTAAATATCTTATAACAATGAATCATTTGCATCCTTCATTGATGGAGATTCTTCTAAAAAAATTTTTTTGGTTACATATCAAATGGATAAAAAAATGGACAGAATATGATTCTCTTTCATCAATGTAAATTTGACTCTTTCCTAGTTCCCCAGGCACCGCACGAAGTCGCCGTTCAAATTTCCAGTCATAGATATCTAACTCTTTCTGAAGTTGAGTGCATCTTGTCCCTACCGCGCATGGAAGTCGATGTGTTTAAGTTTTTTTACTTCAATCATGTTCGAAAATGTGGGGTGAAAACTAGAAAAGAGCCGTAAATTTACAGTGATAATTCGTCTACATATGTAGACAGGAGGCCGAAGTAAGATGATTTTGAGGGTTCATATTCTTCTGAAACGAGTTTTTCTGATACATTTTTGTAGAAGGCATTTATCATGCTCAGAGGCACTAAGCTGAAACATATAGAATATCAGTCCCTTTAATGAAAAGCTACAGTGTAGACAAGTCGAGGAGGCCGAATGAGGCTATTGTAAGACAACACTGCTTATTTGAGCCTCTGACGGAACGCGATATAAGCGTTCTTACAATTCTCGAATTTCATTTACTCTAAATATCACGATTTAAAAATGACTTCGTTGATTTTGATTAATATGAATTTATTCTTCATTATAAATGCTGAATTTATTTACCGGGGTATTTAATTATACAAGCTTAATTGATAAGCCTACACTGTCTCGATCGAATGTAAGTACAGCAAAATACATGTTACATGTACAAAAAACATATTTTAAACACACTTTTTTCAAATAAACATGTTTTTACACACCTGTTATACATTTTTCTCAAAAAGATTGGAACTTTGAAATTTTGATTTCATGATTTTTGTAGTTTCTGTTGTCTTTTGAATCCTCTTTCGATTGTATTTCATTTCCACTCTTTATTTCAGTGCTGAGTTAGTGGCTGACTACAAAGAAATGCACTTTCACATTAATGTCCTGTATCAAGTTTTGTTTAGTTCGCTTCGCTGGTATTCCGTGAGCTTGATGACATTTTTCTGGCACAATTTTACTTCTATCTTCTTCTTTTACTTCGTTATAACTTCCAAATGTTCAATGTTGATTTTGTAATTTGCATCATGAGTTTGTGACAGTGACCAGAATAGTGCATTTTCAGTTACTTTTCGTGAGATTTTGACTGTCCTCCCACTGCAATTTCTGACTACAATCGAGAAAAATTCTTGGCATCCGTTGAGTAAGATATGTTCCATTTAAAAAAACATCCTTCATGTAAAATTCATGTTTTATGACTTTCACATCATTTTTCTCATTTGTTGCATTTCTCATTTTCAATGCATTCCTTACATTGAAATCTAAAATTGTCAATTTATTATCATTGTATGTTACTTGATTTTCCTCCAACTGCATCGATGATTAATTGTGGAATTTTTTTGGATTAATTTTGGATTTGAAATTGAGCATGATTCTTTCTTTACCAATTCAGTTGAAATCAATGAAATTGCTTTTTATCCCAGAATTTTACATCGCTTCCTTTCACGTGAGCAGCTTGTTAGATGAATCAGCAACCTCACAAGCTGTTTTGATGTGCGAAATAGAGTACATACAACTTTTAATAATATGTTTACATCATTTTGCCGGCAGTGACCATATTTGTTGATAGCATTTGTGTCCGCCTTTCTATCAAATCATGGATAGACATTTTCTCACATGTCTTCATCTGCTCTCGTTGTGAATATGATATAAACCAAAAAATGTTTTCTAAGAACATTCATTTAATAAACGCGTAAAAACGTTTCTAATAATCATCTTTAGAAATGCTACTTTAAATGACATGCTTGAAACCTGGTTTAAATGGCGGTTTTATGATTGTTTTCAAAAATTGCTTTAGTTTCAAGCCATGCACTTCAAGTCTCAGTTTCAAGTCTTCAGTTTCACTACAGAAGAATGCTTAATTGTAAGGCGCAATCTGAAAGTTGCTGATGATGACAGCTAACGCCGGTGGAACGAATTTTTGATTGGAGGGAGGACCAATGTACAAGTATACCAGAATGTTATATTCTGCTGTGGACTTACTACGAGTGGTATTGTGGGATTGAATTAATTACTTGTACGCTAGTTTATCTCTTAATTACCACAGTGCTTTTGTTTTCGGCTGAGCAATGTTATCTACTGAATGGTATCTTCAACAAGTTTACCTTTTGAGTGATCTTATATTTTCTGATAACTTTCCCAGATCGGTCTTTATTTCAGTGTTGTATAATACATAATTTCATACTCTGTGGGGGTGCAACTCTACAACTAAAATTGATCTTTATAAACAACAATTTTTATCAGTATATATGAATACTATTACCTTTTGACATGGAATATGTCAATTGGGTCATTTATGCATAGCATGATATTCGTTTTTTAAAAGTTGAATGTAATGAATAAACAAGTAGACATTTAGATACATACCAAAGTGATAGAAACAATAGGGATGCCTGTCCTTTAAAATTTAGTTTTGGCTGGGACCACCGATGGATTTCTTCCTAGTTATCAAAATATCTTATAATTTATCATCGATCAATATCTATTTTTCTTAGATGTTTCGATATCAGAAAATATGATTTGAAGGTTTCGGTCAACGATCCATTCGTTTTAAATTGCTTGAATAATTCAAAACAAGTTATAATAAGTTCGTCTGAATTTATTGACACCACTGGAGATGAGATCCAATGAAGAGAGAAGTTAGGCGCAAAAAAGTGTAAGGTTATCATCAAGAGAAGAGCATCAATATTTTTTGAATATGAAAATTAGGTATGTGTGAGGATCTGGTTTAATGCAACCCATCTAAGCTAGCTACATCTAAGATGAGACGAACAACCATCTCACACTGGGAGCTGCTGGCGAATCGATTGCATCTTCAAACATTCGCCTCCACTCTCAGGCCGATCCGTCTCAGATAGTCTGTCTGAGGGTGCCTGCTAGTTTCGTAGACTTTCAAAGTTGTTGGTGTCGACACTACCCCTAGACAGGTCATCCGAACAAAGTAGGAGAGGAATACTAAGATTAATATTGAAACATACAATATTCCTAAATGATGGCTAGCCGCTAATTATGGGGCCATCCTATATCTCATAGCCGAGTCAGTGGTGCACTAAGCCTTTGAATTATTCTTCCTTCGGCGGCTTTGCTAACGCAGCTCTTCCACGTTCCCGCTGAAGACAACCACCCAGGAGTGAATCCCGGGGCCGAACCCGCCGAAGGTTGTCACGCGCAAGGAAGTCATATCTGCTGCCAGATTTGACACAGCGACAAGGCTCTGGTGCCGCTGAGGAGATGTATCTCCGTACCGCATATTGTATCACTGGCATTGAATGTGAATGCATCATTTCATCATTTTAATTTGTAATGGAATCTGCCGTGTGAAATAAGTAATCAGGAAATAAACGTGTAGAGCGAAAGTTACGGACACGACAATTATGAAAGTTCAGCTACTGGTAATATGTGAAGACTGGGGATGCAAGCAATAATAAGGCGATCTGAAAACAAATGGAATTACAGGCATATGTTTTGATCTTTGCTATTTGTTGAAATTCATAACGCACGCGTCCACATGGTCAACTGAATTTTGATGAATTGATACTTGGTTGATGAGGCAAGCAGCCGTTGCGTCGTGACTGTTGCAATCTGTGGTTGGAACATATGGGCGGGGATCCAGACTCCGAATGTTTGGATAATGAGATGTTATAAACAACTTCCTACAGAATTCTCGTCCACTTCTTGATTTTGTATCTTTCCAATACCGATGGTATAAGCGATGGTTCCATAGCGCTTTATTTGATAGGTCTATAATGAACGTTCCAATTTTAGTAGCTTAAGGAGTGGATTTAACCACGTGGAGCTTCCAAAGATGACAGGTCTTGATTGAAACTATGGATTGAAAGTACACCGCTATCTGAGAGTAAGAACTTCGGCGGACTTATTTCGAATGAATCGCCAAGTTGTTACTCAGCTAAGTCTGATGCATGAGAAGATCCGAAAACTCAGATCTATGCCTATCAACATTTAAAGCTAACAGTAATTGAATTGTACAGACACACCTTAACAATCATTTGTAGTTCAAATGATAGAGCGGGTCCTGATGATATTGATTGGACCCCCTTAAAATATTGGAAGGGGGTCTCGACCGCTCGAACCTCCTGTTTCGCCGTCCATAATAGCAGCAACATACTGATCTCTGCCCTATTCTTTCAGGATGAATGAAGTCTTCGAGTCACGATGCTTACGTCCCTTAGTTCATCTATCGTTATACAGTACATACTGATTCTCTCACAATTGGCTCCAGATATCTGCCCAGATAGGTGAATTCATTGCATGTGAACAGTATGAACGTGCAAAGCAAATCGCGTATCAAATTGTTGCAAATTAATGTTCATAGAAACCAGGGTTGGCCGGAAAAACCACCCTGGTTTTTACCACCTGGTAAAAACCGGTAAAAACCACCAGCTTTTGTCACCATTTTTCGGCTAAAACTAGCAAAAACTGGCTAAAACTATTTTTTCAGCATTACTACTTCAGTTTTTTGGGTACATACAATATAAGGGATCATCGTCACTCCTTACTTTATTAATGAACGTTAGTCGCAACAAGTTCACTTTACTTTTTCATCATTCGATAAACATTTAGGCCTGTATTTTCACAATTCAAACCTATCAATATCGCATTTCAATCAAGAATATGTCCCAAGTATAGGTGTAAGAATATGAATTATTATAAAAATATTGTTATAAAGCTGTTGTGCATTATTCTTCTAAGTGTGCACGCATTTTGTTGCCTTACGAATTTCATTCATTGTAAGATGCAACAGACGTCCATGCTGGAAGGAAATCACTTGGCTCTATATAAAAGATCGAAAACAGGCATTCCATGAAGCTAGAAGGGTTGGAAAATGTAGAAATCTGGCCTCGGATTTCTACGATTAAACTCCTTGCTGTTCTCATAGAATGATTTGTCTTCTAAATCTGTTTCCCATCAAATTTCCCATACCCATTGTGATTACACGAATATTACTAAGAAATTTATTTTGCACTCCCAGAAGGACTAGATTAAAAATTTTGCCCTTCTACATTTTTCATGACATGGTAATTTACCCTTTCATATTTAGAGGATAAGATTATGTTAAATGAATTTAAAACCGAAAGTGAAGTTTTGATTTGAGCTCAAAGTATGGTAATTTCAAGAACATTAAACAAACTTGTATATCACAATAATGTCAAAATTGTTTGTCGCTCTCAGATTCTATTAACAAGATCAATTTTACAGCTTACTGGACATGTTCTTTTGTTGAGATTATAACTGAAGCTGTTCAGACATACATTATACCTCACTTTATCAAGATTGCTGGTGCGAACTATGTTATTCAATTATTATTTGTTCTTACAGATCATGATTTCCTGCCACAGTCACAAGCATTAGTGCATTTAGTATATTTCTAAAAAGGTAGAAATGCATTCTAAGTGACTGTTGCACATTGCTTGATTTGGGAGGTGAGATTTTCCGGTGCAGAGACTTTTTGATAGAGTGTTTTCTCTGCGTTCATGAGACCTGGGTTCGAATCTAGATCTGATGAAACCTGAGCTACTACTAAAATACACTCTACATTCTTGCTGAACACTCAACACAGAAGAATGACAGTGGGACTATTGAAGCTCGTCCACATGAAGAAAGTGATTTGCTAAATTTAGTTCTACGTATAAACCAGTTTTATTAATATATATTTATCTTCATTTTTTCATTCATTTGATGATAATTCAGGGAGTATATAGCAATTTCTGTTACATGAACCAAAGAGCCAAAATGGTGCTGAAGTCCACATTTGTTCTTGAATCACAAGAAAAGGGCAGAGCAATCGTAAAGAAAGACAACATCGTTTGTCGTTCGTTATAAAAACATATCATGTGATTCCATCACGGAATGAATGTCATGTTTTGGAAGATAAGAGTTGCAAACTGCAAACCCGCATGCACCGTAATATTTAAACCCCAACTTGCTGTCGATCATTTCGTGAAGAAATAGACTGATTTTTCGGAATTTTAGTTTTAGCCGGTTTTTACCACTGAATCGCAAAAAAGTGTCAGCAGATGTTGATCCACCGTGTAAAAAATTCCTTGGTTACGCCTTATGATGGAATTGGTGCATCTGCCTCAATTACCATTCTCGGCGTAACCATAACAGACGATCTTAGGTGGAATAAACATTTTGATCATGTAATTCTCTCTGTATCCAGACGATTGCATTTAATTCGGGCATTAAAACCTTATGTTGAGAAGAGAAAGTTGATTGAAGTGTACAAGTGTTCGATTATGTCAGTCCTACTTTATGCATCTCCCCTCTTCTGTAAATTGCCAGTTTCAATTGCCACGAAACTTGAGAGAGTTCAAAGGAGAGCTCGTTGCATTATTTGTGAACCTTTATGTGGCTGTTCTGTGACCGGCAATTTGACAGATACCCGAAACAAATTAGCTCGGAATTTCTTGTTGAAATGCAATTATCTCGAACATCCCCTGCACTCCTATGTTCCGCCAAAATTGCCTCGCTCAGGTCACTATTCTTTGCCCTACTGCTCAACTAGTAGATGCCAGAACTCTTTCTTTCCTTGGACTTGCATGTTGATAAATGTCGAAGGTTCGGAATTTTTCTTGTGAAAATAACTCTATCGTTCAGATCATTTTGATTTCTACAACTTCCTGTATTTTTGTAATTAACTTGTGCATTATGTCGATTTTCGTTGCCTTACAATATACGCCTTATTATTATAATTATTGTTATTATTACCAGCTTTTGCCAGTTTTTGCCGGTTTTTACCTGGTTTTTACCACTTAGTGGCAAAAACCAGTTTTAGCCGGCAAAAAGCCAACCCTGATAGAAACACTCACAACAGAATAAACAATTATTGGAATGTCAGCTCTAAATAATGATGAAGACTTTCGAGATAGGATTACAAATGAACATAAACACACACAGGTTGACATAAAATGATAATTAAACAGCTGCAAAGCGTGACATCGTAATAACTCAGTTGATAAAGCCCTAACAGCATAATAAACCTATCAGACAGTTCAATATAAAGTTAGCTGTTCGCAAATAGTTTTCAGCCATCGACAGAGAAAATCGGTTCAATACTATAAAATTTCGTCATTCCTAAATTGCAAGATTCTTTACAGGTGAGAAAAGTCCATCTAAATACTGTGCAGTCTTACGCTGTAAATGAATCAATACTACCCACATAGGTCAATGTCTCAGGACGGACTGCTGTTGGTCAATGGGGCTGTGATAAGGTGTTAATTTCAGTAACATTCGTATCAAGTTGATTAAACGCTTATAATTATTCTTAATAAAATGGTCTGCAATTGGGATGCTCTGCGTGATGTTGGAACGCCTACATATTGATAATTTTTGTTTCAGCAGTCTTACCATGGTATAGATAGCCTATATGGTGGTAATCAGATGTGCAGTAGCACTAAAATGACATAGACTGCCTTAAAGTTTACATTTAAAACCAGGGCGTTTGGTGCGGTGAGTGTACAAAGCGTAATTATTGAAGTGAAAAAACAGATATTCATAAATGCATGTAAAATGTTGCATCTTACATTCTATTCAAAGTACAGAGTCCTATGCGCTGCAGTGAAAATTGCTCACCACCTGTTGCGCTTGTGTCTATTCATTAGATATTAACTGATTAACAAATTTACGTCAGGATCTCTGAAATTGCTTTTAAATTTCATCAATGCCTCTATCATCAATCAGAGACGGGAGTGCTATATTTGTCAATATCCCGCTTGTTGTTCACTTTCTCTTCGTTTTCAATTATGAATGAAAATGAAAAAGGCGAAAGATAATTCTGGTGCTACTTTGCATGATTGCCCATAATGAATATTGCAAAGTCAAGAAGTTCCAGAATAAATTTATCTTGACAACTAAACTAATGTTGATGAAATAAGACATCAATGCAGTAAATAAATGATTCCAAAGGTCAACGTGGAATATTGCCTGAATTTTAGATGGGTATTCATCGTTCTACACGCAACAAAAAGAATATCAAAAACATTTCCAAATCACCTGAATGCTATTTTTAGATGGCGATTGATGCCTGCAAGGTAATTTTTGAAACATGAATGAATGTTGTTGCATTCATGCCGCGCCTTCTCTATTGCTCCCGATCCGCCGTCGCTTCGCTCCGTCTGTGCTACCGTTCAGCTTCGTCTTCGCTACCGCCTTCGCTTTTTTCATTAACTACCGCCTTCCCTGCCTCCACCGACCGTGCCCGCGCTCCCGCTTTCCTCCTACCTTACTCCCGCCTTCTCTACTGCCTCGCTCCCGTCTTCGCTCCCGCCCCCGCTCGCGCATTTGCTGTCTCCCCTATTCCCGCCATTGGTCCAGCAATTGCTCCCGTCCCCGCTACCGCCCCCGCTCTCGCCCCCTGTCCCGCCCTCGCTCCCACCCTCGGTCTCGCCCTCGCTGCCGCCCGTGCTCCGACCTTTTCTCCCGCCTCGCTGCCCTCCCGACCCCGCTGCCGCCTCACTCCTGCCCCCGCACCCTACTTTGCTCCCGCCACCGCTTCCGCCACCGCTTCCGCCACCGCTGCCGCCTTTGCTCCCACCTCTCATGCCTCGCTGCCGCTCCCACCCTTGCCACCGCCCACATTCCGCCTTCTCTCCCGCCTAGCTACCGTTCCATCTCCCGCCCTCGCTCCCGCCTCACTCCCGCCTCCGCTCTCTCCTTCTCTCCCGCCTTGCTCCCGCTGCCGCAATCGACTTCTTCTTCAGTGCAATTCCAGTTTCATGTAAGAGAACACAGTGGTTATTTGTCTAAAGGCAATAAGAATCAGAGGTTTTATTTATTCACAATCTATCTGCCGTCTTTTTTATTGTTAATGAAGATATCGACAGCAATATTTACACTAGGCAACAATATTTATGCGAATGAAAATTGGATGGTGGAAGAAGCGCGAGATAGAAGTTCTGTTGTTGATGAAATACAAAATTATCCATTCAACGTGTCATCAGACTATTTACTTTCTGTCCCTAAATCGTTGGTATTGTCTATGATAGAGGAAGGTGTGAGGCACATTTGTCATGGGAAAATGCTCCGGTGATTGAATAGAGGAGTGAAAACTCAAAACTTCTTTCAAGTATATGGTCTGAAATGGCTGCGTTTCCGTTGTCATAGAACTAGCAAGGGCGTTTGCTTACGCGTTATCAACTTGAGATTTCTGTCACAAATCTCACTCAAAATTATCAACTATTGATAGGAAAATCCCATCATGCTAGATAGAACAGAATAGCGAATTCAGTTGATGCAAATATTGAGATAATTTGGAAATTTTATTACACATTTTGCATCAGTCTACTCACCTCGATAATTGTCAATAATATTCAACTCGATTTTACCCGGGCTCTGGAAATCCAGAGGTTCCTGGATAGAGTAAGGATTGAGTAAGGGTTGAACCTTGGGTTCTGGGTCGACCTTGGGTAAGTGATACAAAACTTGGGGCTTCTATTAATGCTGCATACACACAAATCAAGTAACAAAACTGAACATTTTGATTTAAATCTTAGGAGAACTACATGATATGAGCATGAATTTCTGATTTTTTATCAAAATACCACTCAATTCGCAGAATATTTCAAAAATGAAGTGATTACTAGCTATTTCATTTTGGGCTTGACAATGCCACGCATTGGAAGTTCCTACATATTGTGTCCTATTTTCTGTATGCTTACATACATTTTGTTGCATTTGTGCATGTTGAATTTTTATATATTTCATGCATTTCGTATATTCGCAGTTATCTTCGCACTCCTAAATTGTCTGCGATAGCCAAAAGTTATCCAAAAATATATTCATTCCAATTTCGACTTCTAAATATGTTTAACCATGCACTCACTATACAACAATAATAATTATTGAGTCTGTTCTTATTTCTGAATGATAAAATGAAGACCATAACTCAATAGTGAGCAATGTGTATTTCAATCATAATTAAATCAAAGATCTTCAATAAGTCAGTACATCAGAGTAAGATAAATGAACGGAAAGCTTATAATATCATACATGTACCTAGGCTACTAATTACAGTTATTGCAATAAAAAATCTTTTCCTTCTAATACTACACTTCTCATGGGCCCAACAGAAGTTTTGGCCTATAGAGGAATCTTTATAACGCACAAAATACAGGGAATGCGCTTCGTTTACTTGATTATATTTATTTTCTTGAAACTTGGGCTTGGATTTTGAGACCTACCCAAAAAACCTTGGAGTAAGTAGAATATCGACTCAAGAAAGTATCTGTATACAGTGAAAACTTTTATATGAAACGATTCAATTTTTCGTGGAGATTACGTTCCTGCGGTCCAAAAAAATATTTGAGGAGTTTTTAAAAAGCTAAATTTTTGCAAATTATTCCTGAGTTCATATACTAGCGACATGAACTCAATATTTAAGTAGCATGAAACATGTTGGATATCAGAAGGAATGAACATTTACTAACAAGCATCTTAATTAAGCGGAACTTAAGCTGATTATCAAGGGAATTTCATGAACCATATTATAATACAAGTCTTCATGGAAGAGTTGAGGTCGTGTTCTGCTTTTTGGCTGATATATATATATATATATATATATATATATATATATATATATATATATATATATATAGTTTTAATTCAATTTTCAACTGCACAATTTTGTGATTCTCTAAATTCATGCTTCATTTCTTGAATCTGAATAGTAATGTGGATCCATTTGCGTCTTTTAAAGTTAATTATGATCATTGTCTTTAATTATGACATTTTGCCCTTTCTGTGGCAGATTTTGTGATATGATCACGCTAAGCAAATACTCTTATCAATAAGGCTGAGCATTAAAGTAATAGTAATCCATTGAATTGCTAATTTAACAGACATTACCTCTCCAAAGTTGTCATGACACGGAGGATTTCTGAAGTATCACTATTCCTTCTGTATTGCTATCATGATCACTCAAATCCCAGTAAATATCTCCAAAAGTGCAAAAAATTGCATATCTCAAATGTGGCAATGGGTCTCAACTGGAACTCATTAATGAAATTGAAACTGTATGCACATTGGGGATTTAATTAATGCTGAGTTGCTGCTCTACCTAATACACGTACTCTATGGTTCCCGGAATCTCCTCGGACTTTGATGTTTCCATGATTTGACTGCTCCCAAAGTCTTTACACATTGCAATTGGCGTATGTTCGTTTTATTGGTGGCATCAGTTTCCACAAACTCGATCATCTTAATATGAATAGCAGCTTAAAGTGTGAATTTGATTTTGATATGTTGGAAATTGATGTTAAATGGTTGTGCTAAACGATAGGCTTAGATCAGCTATCGCATGAAAGCGTCTAAAGCAGATGTTAAGAGCATGTTTTATTGCATTGGGATATAGTTCAGTCGTACTGAATACAACTGAAAAAGAGTTTTGAGAAAATGTATGCAAATTGTAAATAGTCTTGTACCATCTTAGTTATATATTGAGCAGAAAAATGCGGTGACTGATACCTACTATGTAAACAAAAGCGTCAATATTACCTTGAGACATGATAATCGGTCCAGTTTACACTTGGGATCCACCATTCGCAGAATAAAGCTGACAGTATTACTTATTAATTCATTGTGAGTATTGCTATTATTCATCTAACAATTGCGCAGATGCATTTTTGGATGGATGAGTATTTTAATTGAAGTTCTGAACCATAGTGAAATTGTTTGACTGTCTATAAAATTACTTGGCGTATCTTCCTTGCCATGTACAGTAGTGCTTCTTCATTCACTTTGACAGTAGTGATGATGGTCATTGTTCAATCCATCAAAAAATTTGATCCTCATATGGGCCAAATGTGATCAAACTTGAATTGGTTATAGAAACCAAAGTCACAAAAGTCACAAAGCCATTACTTTTAGTGCAGAATCATAAAATGTAATATTGGGTGCCTCAAGTCTCCCCCACGGGGGAATAACATAAGATCGTGGGAGTTTATTTCCAAAACGACTGCAAAAGGAATACGCATATCGACAAATTTTGCAAGGCAGCATCTGGAAACATTTGCATTCTCAATCAATTCAAACGTCATGGTGCAGACAAAGACTCTTTGAAAAGACTCTACTACTCCATTGTTCGCAGCATTATGAAATACAATAGTACAATTTTTGTTGGTGCTTCGAAGACAGATGCAAGGAAACTTGATTCTGTGCAAAGTAAATGTCATCGGATCATATGCAATTTTGAATGTAAATGCCCGCTTTGTCCGAACGTCGTGAAGGCGCTTCTCTGAAGTTATTCCCTCAGATAAACTTCACTACATCCGAATCATCTGCTTCACAAACTGATGCCGAAGTACTTGCCTTCCAAAAGACGACTTTTGCTGCTCTTTTCCCAATCAGAACGCCGTGCAAGAACATTCATAAAGCACTGTTCGAGGTTGTTGAACGCGTTGTAACTGTCTTCAACTGACACACTTACACATGTACATGTATACATTTAACGTTGGACTGTGATTTAATGATTTGTACCGAACGATTATCATTCATCCAATACACTAGTATATATACATTCACTCATTCAAAATAGGATTACCATGGACTTAAAGGCGAAGTATTGAGGACACAGGAGTTTATTACATCTCTGACCATTTGAGGCTACAATAGCAAAGGCAACAACAGAATTTTATAAGAAGTGTGGGTGTCTTAAAGTTAAGACACCTTAGGAAATTACAATAGACGATTATTAAATAGATCATCTGTAGGCGTTGTAATACCTGGCGCCACTACTGGTCGTATGAGTTCATTAGTAGAATATTTTAGAACACGAATATTAATGGAATTCGACTGCTATTTAAGTGCGACGACTGAATGACGCGAAACAGGATTGCAAAAACTGCTAAATCTTGAACTATCAGCCCCGCAAATCTCCACAGCAAAATCGCCGTCACACACCGCAGAAATCAATACCGTTAAAATATACTTATTTGATCATAATAAATAACGCTTTGTAAAAATGTTGGGTGGGCTCACAACTTGGTTATTTTGTATATTGCATGGCAAGAATTATCGTATTTAGTTCCGTAGGCCCATTTCGTAGTTGGGATTCATGAATTCATCATGTTCATGAGCATTTCAAATATAATAGGTCTGAATACATAGGCCCACTTAAACTTTAGTAAAAGACCATCAAATGGAAAATATATTTTTATATCAAGGTACTGAAATATAAGGGCTGCTTAATACTAGCATGAAATGCCGGTGCTGAAATATTATTAGGTTTACTCTTGATCATAGGTAACTTTGTTCCACTGATCATTTTAGGCAGCTTCATTGTTATTCTTCCTAGGAAATAGACTGAATGTACTTTTCAGATGACGTATTTTAGGCATTCATAGTTTCCAGAATAATTATTTCTAAAACCAGGCTCCACCAGAAATTGAAAATCAAAAACGTAAAAACGTGTAAGAAAGGCTCAATGATAATGTTTCTGTATCTCTAATACAAATAAATCTATTGTAACCTTGTTCTAGACAAATGCATGGTGATGGTTTCTGTCATATTGTCACTCGTCAGGATCATAATCATTGCAGTTCGAATCGTTTTCTACTTCGATGTCCTCCACACATGCGTGGCTTACACCATACAGTTGCATAAGAGATTCATTCTTTTTCAAAGTGCGATTGTATGTCATTAATTCCAACACTTGGGAATGCATTCGCCGCCTTAACTTTGACAATATTACACCTGCCGAGGTGAACAGTCTTTGAAACACTAACAGACGCAAACAGACGACGTTGCACATGCGAGCAATATTGTCGTGCATTGTGTCACAGTTTGTAGAAGAGGTAAATCGTTCCGTTTGTTCCACATGATCAAAACGTCGCCGTTATTTTCTCGTCTACGACGTAGTGAAACAGACTTTATTTTCAACATCTCATCATTAAGTAAACTAGCAAGTTAGATGGTTATTCATTTTTATCTCAAGAGTTTAAACACTCAAAATTTATGAAGAGAAGAATCACCCTAAAGTTCAAGTAAAATTTAACATCCAATGGAAATCCATATCAATAAGAACTTTTGGCTGCGAGATTGCAGCCCTGGAAATAAGCTACACGTTATGCCACCTTTAAGACTTCATTTAACAGAGACCGCGTTACAGGACGACCCAATTATCTGCCTAAAGCTATTATCTGAATTCTTATTGTTCTGAAACGATTTTGCAATGGCTTCCTAGTCTGCTATCTCACCTGATGCGAAGATATCTATGAATACTGTAGAAATGAAGTGTTTAAGTTTCAACTTTCTCCGTGTGCATCTCCGTGTACATGTCCGTGTGCGCTGGTCGTGTACGCTCCGTGCAAGTAACAGCCATCTTGGTTTTTCGTGATTTCTACCTGAACATCACTACTCTTGTGAATAATTTTTATATGATTTCGGCCCTCTCGCTTCGCTGAGCATCGTGATTCATTCGGATATATTCGTCGGTACGCCGCATCCATCGAGTGATATCCCATCTTCCTTATTCTTATCTGTTGTACGTGACTGCTGAAAGTTCGCTGCCTCGCTGTCGTCGTTCCACCTTCAACTCCTGACTGGCTGATCTGTTGGAATCGGTGTTGGACTAACTTCAAGAGTTCCATTCCCGTTAAATACATTTTTTTACATGTCACCAACAGCTAATGTAATGACAACGGATGACATACTAAAGATGACAGAAGAACTTATCAATCGCAAAAGTGTCTCAAAAAAGGAAGTTGTAAAGGCTTTGTTTCTTTTGAAGAATCAGATAATTTCTCGTCCATCTGATATGAAAGAGACATCAGACATGGATTCCTTACTTCAATTATTTGAAAGCAAATTGATCAAGCATATTCAACCTCTTACTGAAAAGATCGAAACCATAATGCAAAAGTACGATGATTTGTCCCAAAAATATGAATCTTTGCTTGAAAAATGCAACGACCTTCAATCGGACCGTGTAGGCTTGGACTACAACTCCATGTGTGCAGAAATACAACAGAGAATAATAAGAAGGGAGAATCTTGTTATTTCTGGGATACCCGAATCAATTGGTACACCAGAAGAAAGAAGAGAAAGTGACTTGGAGGCTATTCGGAAAATCGCCAGTGCCCTCAACTGCGACTTACCTTCAGACTGCAACTGTGATAGACTTGCCAGTCCTAAAGACGGTCAGAATCAAGGAAACCTTAGACTCATACGCTTAAAGTGCCCGAGCGAAAATAGCCGAAACAAAATTCTAAGAAACGCGAGAAATCTAAGAAATGTAATCCAATACAAGAACGTCTTCATCAACCCCGACTATACCAAGCACGAACGTGAACAAAACAAGCTTCTCAGACAGCAATTAAAAATGCGCAGAGACAACGGCGAAAGAGTCACGATCGAAGCTGGAAAAGTCGTATTGGTCAATCAAGATAATTTGGCGCAGAATTTTCGATAAAGTTTTTACCGAAGAAAGTTATACCGCTTCCAGTAATAACATTATTAAATGCTCGTTCTCTATTACGCAAAATAGATGAATTGAAGCTTTGTGTTTCCATTAAAAGACCAACGTTATTATGTGTAACGGAAACTTGGTTTAACGATAGTATTACGAACACTATCGGACAAATTCCCGGTTATGTATTGTGCCGATCGGATCGAAATAATCGTCGCGGCGGCGGTGTAGCGTTTTAACTCAGTGCCGAAGTCGATTTTATTGATATCGCTGAATATTTTCAGTTTCCTTCGTGTGCTAATGTACTGGTTCTTGAAATAAGGACTTTTCAAATTATTGTATACTGACATGTGTATATATCCCACCAAATGTCAGAAATGATTTGAATGATGCGATTTATTCAACTTTATCAAAAATCGTCGACGATTATATCATAAAGAAGCCGCATTATCATCAAATATTTGTCGGAGATTTTAATCAATTTGACGTGCAGAATTTTTGTGCAGAATTCACTTTATATGATATCATTACAAAGGCCACTCGTTTGGGGAACACTTTAGATCATGTTCTTGTCTCCAATGATCTGAAAGGGTTATACGATGAAAACAATGTTTCATACGACGCACCACTGGCCAACTCGGATCACTTGATGCTAACATGCGGACCTAAATGACTCTTACATATCTTCCGCAGTTAATTCTAGTTACTGTCATAGAATATATGACTTCCGACGTTCTCATCTGGATCGGTTATTCTATGAGGCGGGTCAAATTGACTGGAAATTGCTCATTGATTCCGCAGGGCCTGATATCGACGAGCAATGGAGCATCTTTCAAGAATCATTAACTGCATTGATGGATTACTGCATTCCAAAGGTTGACGTATGCATGACATCAAGCGATAAGGAATGGGTGACTCCAATACTCAAAAAGATGATAAATGACCGCTGGGAGGCCTATAGAAGTCGTGAATGGACTAGATACAATTTTCTAAAATCAAAAGTTAAAGAAGAAATTAATCATTCTTAACAAATTTGGGCCACTAGAATGATGTTAGACACTAATGGATTATGGAAAATAGCCAAGAATCATCATAAATTGACGACCAATGACCCTATGTCAAAGCTGGTGTCTGACCATAATTCTGTCGAGGGTTTCCTACAGAGTTTAAGGTCGTCTACGTCAGATTTGTTCTCAGATGATAGTAATTTTACTCATGATGAACTTATTGATGATCACTGGAATTGCACGATCTTCGAGTATGTTCTGAAATTTCTGCAGAAACTGCCAACGAATAAGGCAGCAGGGATGGACGACATTCATAATCGTATTTATAAAGAACTAGCTCTGAACATCTGTCAGCCACTGACTATGATATACAACAATTCTTGCAAGCAAAGAAAGTTTCCCGGCGAATGGAGGAAAGACATTTTTGTGCCAATTCCGAAGACTTCTCCTGCAGTCATGGATAAGCTAAGATTTATAACTTTAATTCTTACTCCAGCTAAAATTTTTGAAAAATTAATGCTCCAGAACATGAATAAGTTCTTCTTAGATGCTTTCGGACCTGAACAACACGGATTTCGTCGGTCAGCCTCGATAACGACGGCATTGATTCAAATCACGGAACATACCACGAGACACTATGACGATTCATCCTTATTTGGGAGTGCAATTATCAGTTATGATCTCAGTCGTGCTTTTGATTGTCTGCTTCATGGTTTAGTCATACAAAAAATGATCAGAGATGGCTTCCCTGGAGGATTTCTTCTCTGGATGAAATCTTACCTGGAAAACAGAAGTGTCAACATTCGTATTCGTCAAAGTTATTCTGGAACGATTACCATTGAAAGGGGCATTCCACAAGGTTCGGTCATGGGACCATCTATATTCAACGCATTTGTAGGTGATTTCCGATGCTACTCAACCTGTGGAAACACTATAAAGTACGCTGACCACATGACTGTAGTAATGCCTATTGACACCAATGATCCAGTAGCCATTCGATCGAATCTTGATGACGAAGCTCGTCATATGGAAAGTTGGTGCAAAAATAACTCATTGACCTTAACTGTTCGAAAGTCGAAGATCCTTCTCATGACTAGACGTCCAGTAAGACTTGAAGAGCCTTTAGTCATCACTCAGGTCAACAAATTGAAGATTCTGGGGATGTACCTAAATGAAAAAATGAATTTCAGTGACCACATCAGCACTTTGAGAGTCAAAGGAGGCCAAAGAATGCATATATTGAGACGCCTAAAAAGCCTAGTAACAACAGCTGAACTGCTTGAACTATACACCACGCTGATTCGTTCATTGTTTGAATACGCTTCACCAGTTTTTATCGGTCTAAGCAAAGATGAGAAGCACATTTTACAAAGAATTGAAAATCGAGCACACAGAATAATTTACAATATCGAGCATAGCTGTGATCGACGGTGTAGCTGCGCAGATGAATCGCTAGATCAAAGAAGAGAGCATGCTTCAGTGAAACTTTTTAGACATATTGAAAGTAACTCGTACCATCTATTGCATAACTTAACTCCAGAAAGGCTGTGTTTTACTAATAAGCTTCGGGTGCTATTCTCAAGAACTTTAATTCGTTCTCGCTCCTTCGTTCCATGTGCTGCAAAAATTATGAATGGATAAATGCTTTGTGATTTCTTTTATTAATGTCTTAGAGATTGTACCTATTTCATGTAAAATATCGATTCCCATTGATTGAAAATATACACTTTCTTTCTTTCTTAACTTCGACAAACTCATGTATGTCGTTGAGATTTTTGTTAGTGGTGATTCAGTTTGATGAGAAATATTATACACACTATTTCCTACTTCTTGTGGTTTGCAATCCCGGGATTCTACTTACTGGATCCTGGGATCGATTTGGTTGTATTTGAGCAGTTTTCAATCTAATAGTTTTTAACTATTTACAAGGTGAATTTAAATAGACTCGCGAGTGCTTTTATATATTTTTCATTGAACTGCTAATAAATCACTGTATGTAGCACTTGTGTCGCTATACCAATGTGTTCGAAAATTTGCGCTTCACAAGTACTACAGGATTATTAGAAGTCTGAATTTATTAGATTGTTATAATGATGTTAAGGCCAATTATTAGAAAGCGCATGTTATCGACTACTGATAACATTGTCAAATTGAATTTTATAATTTGTTATGGCTCTGATTTTTTAAGTCATGTTTATAGATGTTGGATAGACTTTAATAAGATGCATGTTTCTAGAGTTCAGATTGTGTTTTTAGAGTCAATCACTCTGTCAAATATTGATACCAATCCACAAAGTAATCATGCTTTACTGTGGATTTCCGCCTGTTGGGATGAGTCATAATTTCGGCTAGTAGTACAATACAGCTTTCTCCGTAACAATAAAGGATGCAAAGTAGTAGCACATCTATAACACGTATGATGATGAGAAATGCCTGTTAGGCGCATTAGACAAGTAAACATTAAACAATATTACAATACTCAGATTACCCGCACTATAATTCATCAGTTTGTGTGAAGTAGTGAATTTTATATCAAAAGAACTATTTTCTATTCTATCTTGCAATGGAGCTACTTCTTTCAATCTCCTGGAATTGATGCTTAAAAATATCGAACTCCCGGGATTCGGAAAAGTTTACAAAAGAGAATTGTCAGCTTTCGCTTGCTTGACATTTTTTTTTTGTTGAAGAGTTGACGTAAACCTTTGTATACAACATACTAAATTGCAATCGTTTGAAAATCTTTGTACTTTTTCCCTAACAAGTTTTCTAGTCGATCATTTCGTTACTTGATTTTGTAAGCATTGTAACACTGAGTGAGCATAAATCGCTGTAAGCGGTTGCTGTGAAGTTTTATTTCTGTATGAAATTGATATTGTTACCATGGAAAGTTTTCAAAAGAATAATTTGAGCGGAACATTTTATAGAAAACTGAGTTTCAAAGATACAATTCAGATTTTTCAGAAAACCGCAACATGTCAAACTTTATGGATTCGACATTCAGTGGATTTAACTTTGGAAAGTCATTCCACTGTTATTTTCGAAGTCGAATAAAGTTCAACTACCAGATAGGTTGTATCAACTACCTATTAGGCTATGTGTTTGAGGAATATCAAGGTGTCCCAAAATTAGTTTTTGATTATGGCATGAAAGCAAGACAAAAATGATATGTTTAATGAAACATTGATTATTCAAATCAACTATTGAAAATGTCTTCAACTCCGGATAGTATTCAAGGCCATATACATTCATACATGTACATGCATTTATCACATATAATATAGCGAGAATATAATAAGTATGACCTTATAATAAAGTTCTCAAAAGCATATCTGATAAGCACAATGGTTAGCCGTTTGTTTCAGAAAAAATATGGCTGTGCCACAGAGATAAAATGCCTTTCTTGCGTGTTTGGGTCTAAAGATGGCTTTCCTCAAATTTGATGGTCTCGAGGGGGAAGAGGATCAATTTTCCATTGAATGTAATGCAAATTCAAGTTTGAATTCTGACGAACTAGAAAATTAACGGCCCATTAAACGTACACAGTCAGTCAATTTAGATCGTAAGGAGTCGAGAGGTGTGAATAATATCTCCATTTAACGAATTCACCACTAAGAAAAATTGAGCTTAAGATACGTACTTTTCACTTGACAGGCCTGCCTGCAATCTGGCCGTTGAAGCTCATGGGTTGTCTGATAAGAGCTGCTTCTACAATGCGCGTTTGGCCAATCACAAATGCCACAGAGAGACGAATAATAATGTCAATGTCGATCGCTTGCTACCATTGGATACAATTGCTAGCATAGGACTATGTCCACCATAGAATTAGACAGGTCGTCTCTTCTTCTGTTTGACTAGAAAGGAAATATTGGAACATGTAACGTTATTGAAATGGCACAATCTGCTGACATAATACCATAGCAATCGAACAATAAGCAGCCAGTCCAACATTAAACACGCCAATTTCTGCAAAGTTTCAGTGACTGTTATCAACCGGATCACACAGCCAAGAGACACAGTCGATGTCAAGTTCTACAGAGAAGTTTGTGAACGTTTTTTCGTGCGCCTGCTAACTTTTTTAATAATGATCGGAGGGCCCAACAATATCGAGAAAACTTTTGCGCAATGATCTGAATTCTTTGAATATGAAGAAATTGTGGCGATCAGAGCATTTTCAAAGAATTCACATCAATCCGCAAGCGACGCACGACCATTTTTCCTATCTCTGCAAGGTATTAGAAATTTCTTTTTGCCCACTTAATAAGTTCCTGTATGTGCCATTGTTCTGAATCAGTCTGCGCTTCTAGCAAAGTGATGCAGTTAAACAATCTAATTCTGTGATGTCCACTCTAGACTAATCCACACGCAAATGAATCTATCTCTATGGGCTCTTTTGTTTGGTCAGGTAACTAGTAGGTACACCTGATACTTCTGACGTGATGTTCTGAATATTCATGACAAAGATAAATTTTAGCTGTTATCGGAAACTTCATCTATGGTTGATTGCAAGCATAGAAATAAACTGTTTATCTGAAGTTGACTAGAATGGAAATTGACTCAAGGTCGCGGCACATCCGGGGAACTAAGTTGAGACATGAATGAACAATTAAAAGCTCAGATTTACATATGTAACTGATTCAAACCCAATGGTGCAGACGTTGATAGATGCATCTATGTGAAAATGCGTGCCATTAATGTGCCATTAGTGTGTATTACATGAGGCTTTCCTTCCATTCTAGAGGTTTTATTGCCATCAATTTCTATGATTGCAATCAAGTTGTCATCTAGTCAAGATCCATCAACTAGCCTACAAATTGTCCAACTGTTCTATGCAAATGAAAAACATGTCGATCAAACATTGTGTGCATATAAAACGCATAAATTTATAAGAAATCCACTTGCAGCGACAGCTATCACGCATCCCATTTCAAAATTTGAAAAGACATGGTCTTCTCGATGCCCAAGAAAGAGATAAAATGTCTGAAGAGAGAAGTTGTGGGCATTTTATTGAAGAAGGTGCAAAGGCTCGTCCACATTACATGGCTGCTGCTTGGATTAGTCCAATTTTCTCAAAGATAAATAGAGTTATTTAACTATTTACTGCTGTCTATAAAAAAAACGGACCACCTAAATTTCGATGAAGTTCAATCGATTCACATGCCTTCCAATCGCATCACACAACAACGTACCATATATCATTCGAGAGCTTGCATTCTCGGCTTTAAAATGAGCCAGGATAGACTTGAATTCGTCACTGTATTTGCTGAGCAGAACTCAAAATATGAAATCGCTTAACTAACAAAATCGCTATTTTTCAAAATGAAAACGTGTGAGCATGATAATGAATCAGGCACGGGGAAAACAAGTATTTTCTGAGCTCTCTTTTCACATACTGTTCATCAAAATCGGTAATGTTATGTTCTCACTTTTTCATCAAAAGAGTTCATTCAATGTTCATGTTTGGTATCTTCAGAATCCTTGCGATGTGAGGAGTACGAATATGCAAGTTATATTCCTAAAAGTTCAACAGATCTTTTTGAAAATTTTTCAATATTTTTCTCATTATTCTTAAAGTGCACAAACACCATGTAAGGTGAACGAAGGTTCAAAACAAAACAATTAGCGAACACATGCCTTTGTTCTCTGAAAATGACTGCAAATTGTTTGCCGTCATTGTTTGTACTTTTGCGGAAATAAGAAAAAAATATTAAAGAAGTTTGAAAAAGAATTTTCGAGCTCTCAAAGTGGGTAACATAGCTAATGATGATAAAGATGATTGTGTGTCAGTGGTAGATTGTGATACTGATACCAATGACGTCCTGTGGCAAATCAATCAACTTCATCACACTATAAAATTTGAGGTTGGTAAAGCAGATCATGATGGCTATCTTCCCGTGTTAGATACAGCGTTATATTGACAATACCGGCCGTATTCATTACAAATATTATCAGAAAGAGGCTAATCGTGGACTTTTCATCAATACCTACAGTAATTACGTCAAAAATAATGCTGTGTTGGAAGAGTTTCGCAGAGTCAATAGATTATGTTCTGACAACAGCGATAAGTTGATAGCCACTTCCTGTTTCAAAAGTAAGCTGTCAAGAAATGGCTATTCGCAGAGTGACATCAGACGTTGTGGTTCTAGGGCTCAGAATAATTGACACTCGACGTCATGCCTTCAAAAGATTCTCTCATTATGAAAATACCATATTGAGTGACAAGCTTAATTACAAATTATCTCGAATTGTCAGTAATGCCGGATTTGATATCCGTGTTATTTATAGACCTGGTATCAATCTCTCTCGTCAATTAAACAAAATAAAGCGACATAAAGCATGTTCCAAACGCTCTGATAAATGATCTATCTGGTTGCTGTACAAAAATGTCGTCTATAAAGGTCAATGTAACTTATGTGCTGAATTTTACATCGGAAGTACTGCACGACCATTTCATGATCGTGTATCAGAACACTGTCAACCAAATCGTCGCACAAATGTATTATTGCATGCATCTATGTCATGATATCTGTACTAAAGATGATTTTACTTTTTCTATTATAAGTAGACATGATAGAATATAATAGATATATTTTCAATTCTCAATCAAAACATAAGATAAAATCCGTTACGAGAGATGCATGGGCTAATAAATACAAATGATACCAAGAATTAGAATTATATACATAGTCGGTCTAGTGAATGAATGAAAAATTGCAATAACTTACATAAAGCAGTCTGACAATGCATTTGGATTTGAAATTCTCATTACAAATTATAAAGTAGAAATTTCAGTTTGACAATAATGTCATCGGAAAGTCAGCAAAATGAGAAAATAGAGAAAATTGCGATCGTATTTTCATTGAAATAATGTGAATACAATATTTTAAAATAATGGAGATTATTCGGTTACATAGCAATTCATTCAGTCGGCACAAAGTGATTCAAATACGTAGACAACGAAAGAATTTTGTCTTCTATATGTTCTGGCATAAAAAACACGTGAATCTACATTAGAGTAGTTAAGAAACATGTGGTGTAGGGAATGCTTTGATGCTTTCGAATTCTGAAACGGTGACAAGTTGCCTGTTCACACGGTGCTGGGGGCATTGAAATAGATTTTCTTTCTTTCCACAAATGATCTTGGAACACATCGTCGTTGAAGGGAAATAATGGAATTTCTAACTGAAAATGAAAATTTGCCAAGCAAGGGAAATGCATATTCAACAGTTGACAAAATGAAGGTGTTGCATGAGTTGAGAATTTCTTGTTGACTTAAAGTACTTTCAATTTTCGAATTACATACAATCTCTGTGAAGCCTTTTCATTACATTATTGAAATGGTTATTCCATTTCAGATCTTCCGTCCAAATTACGCCGGGGAGTTTGATTTCTTTACTTTGAGAGATTTCGGGTAACTTTCTAACGATTTCTTCTTCAGCTTCAATTTTCTTAGATATTATCATCATTTTTGTTTTTTTGAGCATTAATGATCATATTGCTATTCTCTGCCCAGTTCATTATGTGACAGATTTCTTCTACTTTCTCGATGTCCCTTGAAATTGTGCTCTTAAAAATTGGAAGAATGAGATTTACATCATCTGCATATTTAACGATTTTCGTTGCTATATGAATAGGCAGCAGTGTTGACAGATAAATAATGAAGAAATAATGGCCTAATTCGGATCCTTGGGGCATCCCTTTGTTATACATGAGGAACCCACTTTTTGGTTCACCAATACGTACTCTTTGATAACTTGTAGCCAGATAATTCCTAGTTAATTGTAAAAGCGTTTCAGGAAATTGTAGGTCTTTTAAGTGCTGTGGTAGCACGGGAATCGAAATCGCATCGAATGCCTTTGAGAAATCAAAGCTAAACATGACGGATGCTGAAACATTGATGTCATCGAGCATGCTTGTCACAGAGTCATGCATTGCAATTAAGGCACATACTGTTGAGGATTCGGCAACATTAGATGTCGAATATCAAAAGCTATGGCTATTACTCAGTTGTGCACAAGGGTGAAGAATCTACATCTGCGGATGCGAAAATTTGGATTCGAAAATCATGCATTGCAATTAAGGCACATACTGTTGAGGATTTGGCAACATTAGATGTCGAATATCAAAAGCTATGGCTATTACTCAGTTGTGCACAAGGGTGGACAATCTGCATCTGCGGATGCGGATGCGAAAATTTGGTATTTTGCGGATGCGGATTGAACATTTTGAGTCTTGCGGATGAGCAAATTGAACAAGACTTCATGGACAAGTTGAACTATCCACGCTTTGTTTCTACACACTAAAAACTCTACAAAGCTATTTTGCCAACACGGTGCCGGTAGGCTTGAGTAAAGCCTCAGCCACACTGAAAGCAAGGTAAGCACGAACAAACCAGAGCAAACGCATGTCCGCAAGCCAACACTCGCTCTGGTTTGCCTTGCTCGCAGTGTGGCAGTCTACAGCTGCTGCAATGATGACTTTATATTTGCTGCAAAACGCTTTGCTCGGAAACGCTTGGAAAAGCTCGCAGTGTGGCTGAGGCCTTAGACTTGAGTTTTTAGAAATTTCCATATTATTGCGGTGCCTGATGTGGACCATGCTGTGACACGGATGACTTGGAGGTTGTAGTCATCCAATATAATACTCAGACACTTTGATGCAGGTAGTACCTTCTTTCGGTTATAAAAATAGCACTTTATGGTACTGTCATTTCGGCTTCATAAAACCAGCTAGGCTTAGTAACAGTTTTCGGATACGCTCAATCACTATTCAGACTTCATTGAAATTGGAAAAGGTTCTTTTTTTCTAAGAATTGCTGATTTTATCAGGTGCTGCTAACGAATTTGACAGCAGCGCTAATCCAGCGAACTGATCCATAGAATCCTTCATTCCTTAGATTGACAATGCTCTAGTTCTACTCAGCAGTGCTCTGCAATCGTCAAGTTCAGTATGATTCAGCACCAGCGGCAAATCCTTTCTAGGACTTCTAATCCATACATACTGTTTACAAGCACTTTGAATAAGTCTACCAAAAATAATAAAATAGTTGAATAAAACAATAGTTGTTCGAGCTATCTACAAGTACATAGCCAAGAGTGACTAAATGAGAAAATCGATATCAAGTGTGCTGCCCTGCCCGTCGTGATATAAACCCAGTGAGGCCTAATTTCAGTCTGCTCAGGACATTACCTGTGGGTGTGAGTGTATACTGCGTATACAACAAGCTTGTTAACATATAAAAGTTCGATTTTAGCAGATAAGTCCTGGTCCGTATGCGAGTATTAATGACTCAATTTGCTTAAAAAGGCTCGTTTATGGACAGATAAAGATAAATCATCCGCTGAAAACCGGTCCACAAAGATAGTGGGTTAGGCTACATTGCTAGTAGGCCCTATACATAGCAGCTATTCTAAACCTACTATTCGTAGTTTTGCATGGGCTGAAACTAGGCAAAATTATCTGTTAGTTTATTGACTGTTATGTTATTTTGGTTTTCATCGCGTCTTACTTGTGGACTTGTGCATTGCATATTGAAAATGAATAGCATGCTGGAAATTGACCTGTTTTGACAACTTAATAGACCTCTTTTCGGATATTAGGAGCCTAAAAAGCACTTAAAACAGAAGACTCAATCAATTTTCCACCGAAGCCTAGGCCTACTTATCATAACATTTTGCTGCACCAGGCAGTCACCACAGCAGATGAAAGAACCGAATGAATTTCGGATAATGGCTACGAAACATTTAGGATTCAGTGCCTAAGATCCTCTGGAGGGATAGAGCAATATTTTCACTAGATGGGTTGGGAAAATAGTCTTAGCGAGTGAAAAGCTTGCGGCATTTATGACTCCTTCTCTCCATTCACTACGTGTTGTGGGATGGCAGCCTTTTCTCAGTCCACAATGTGTTTGAGTTTCTTTTTTCTCCGACGCTGTCAATGGCATAGACACAATGAAATGCTGATAACTCACTTTATTCCACAATTCTAATCGAAAGAATGTTGCTCTACAGCAACTTTCAACAAAACAGATCACCGCACTCATGTTACCGCTACTTTAAGAGAACACTTTCTTCAAGGGTTAATTGGACGCGGCTTTAAAGCAGCTTGGCTGGTAAGGTCCCTGATCTGACGCCATGTCATTACTGGCTTTGGGCGCTGTTGAACAGCAATGTGGCATGCCATTATAAGTAACCAGAACTTTTAACAAGCTATGGTAAAAAATGCTGAGAAAAAAGCATAATGAATTCAATAACTAAGAAATCAAAAATGCAGTTGACAACATCAATAGATGTTTTATGATCCAAAAATTGTTGCCATTTTGAGCATTTACTGCTGGTGGATACCAAACCCTAACGGCATTCTCATGGTATTTTTCATTAAGATGATTTTCGACCATAAATGGTCGCTTAAACATTGAAATTCGAAACAGTGCTTATCGTGGGACATCTTTTGTCATCAGTAGCGTCAGGCATATAGTGAAAGGAAATTGAAAGTGATGACGTCAGGCCCATTTTTTAGGTGCTTAATTCATATCATGGGTTATATGCTTAGACTAGATAAAAAGTCCTCCCACACCACTGAGAAAAACTGAGATTTCTAACTATATAAGAAGCATCATTGCAGTAGTACTCTGTCTACGACAAAAATTTGAATTTTGAATTTTATAGATAGTACCGCGGTTATCTGGAAATCGATATCTATGATCTTTCGAAAGCAGCTCAATCAGGATTTTTTAGACATGATGTCTGAAGATCTACTACATAAGTATTTCTCAAAAATGCATCTGCTTTGGGGTTGTTTTTTGAAGTCTACATATATCGAACTTTCGATGACCCGTGAAGTTTTTGTAATTGAAATAAAAACACTGATCGTTGATCTTGTTGAGTTAAGAATAATAATTAAGAACATTCACAACTTTTTTTTCAAAGCTAACTGGTGAGGTGATCGGTCATTTTAATTATCTATTGTTGAGTTAGCGGGAATTAGCAGCCAGATAAAGAAAATATATCATTCAGCATTTTCACCATGAAACGAAGAGTTTGTCTGATTTAACGTGCCTGACATTTCAAAAGTAGTTTTTGATGCATGCCCATCGAAATTTCACTTAACATGCTGATACTCATTTAACAAGTAAATCTCAAATTTATACGGGCATGGCTGCAACTTTAAAAAGGGAGTTGTGTCGTTGTTGGGAGATGTGAACTTATCCTGCTGATGAATCCTGGCATTGGATGAAAAGGCAGATATTCAGGTCTGTTAACATTATTAAACTTTGGATGCAGCTCAAAATTTAATTATTCTATTTACATTGTCCGACCTTTTCCCAATCTTTCACAGAACGCTAATTTTCGATTGTCGCATGAGGCTTAGATTACGTTTGTCAGCTCTTTTGTCTACGTTTGCCTGTTTAGAATACTTCTAAAAGGTGAATGTCATCCGCGATGAGTAGTTTTCAACTTTTTATGATGAATCAAGTTGCCGATCGATTGCTGTGACAGTTCTGTCTTCTCTTCGAGCACCATGGACTCTACTCCATTCTTCTCAACTTGTCAACACCTTCCCCTCATGTCATTCGTCATCTCTCTCTGCGTGGCGGTTCCATTAACCTCGTCTCCCATGTCATCCATTGCTCCCATCCTTCTTCTCCCGGCCATCGCTTCTCGGACGTCGGAGTTGGCGCTGTCTCCCCGTACTCACTTACATCATTTATGAAGCTGAGACAAACTACCTCTCTTCCCCTCTTCACTTCTCCGGCCGCTGGATTTCAAATCGGACCTTCGTCCCCGAAGGAGCATAAATATTGGCGCTGTGAGTCCACCTGTGGCGCTCCTCGGCCAATGCCCTTGTCAGCATCGCCGCGTCGAACGGAGCGGAGAAAGCCGCTATCGGCAGCGCCACTTAGATCCCGATCAGCCGGATTCGTGCTCGGCTCCGGGCGGGCATCAGTGGCAGCTTTCACCTCGTCATCGACTTCATCCATGGCACGAATAGGACGCAGCTACGAGTGGACGCAACCAGGAGCAGCCAATAGTCCAGGCAGAGTACCGACGCGGGGACAGGAACTATTCGTGGAGGTGACTGCAAGTAATACTTTTCCTGTGCGAAATCCCAACAAAGCGACAGTTAGCCGGATGCAGCAGTTCTACAACCCGAGCATTCGTTTACTTCAGCGCAGTGAGCGGCAGTGGCAGGTATGAGCGGCATCATTGATAAGCCAGGGTTTAGGGTCAGTGAATCATGAATGTATCTTTATCTATTGCTTGGAGCAAGACTTTTGAAATCAATGTTGTGTTGAAGAGCACTTCACCGTGAAATATAGATTTGTAAGGACTTTTATGAATGCGACAGTGATATCACAAAGTTTTAAGAACATCTCTGTGGTCTGAGTACAGCATCATATCGACTCAAGTTTGGCTTAAGATAAGCATCAGTGCATTGCCAAAGACTTTTGTCGATAATGTTTTACATCCTATTATGGTCTGTTCTTTCAGATAAAATTGCCTCAATCGAGTGCATTTCGCCTCAATGCCTCTGATTAACGAGAAAACATTTATCTCATATCGCAAAAGAATTATATCCAAAAGAAAATCAAAATTTCAAAGTCTTTCTAATGGTGGCCACGTGCGATGCTTAGAACACCGCCTTTTTGTATTAGAGATGAAAAGTCTCAATGAAGAACTTGATTTTCGAAAAATCATTTGTGCATTAAAGTATTTTATGCGTCAGTGGCGTAAAATTCAGTTGGCTGCTAAAAATCATTGATAGCAATGTAAATTTGATCATAAGCTATGATTCCCACGAATCTCACGCCACATTGTAGACTATGCCAGTAAGACAGAAGTAATTGACAGTAGTCGTAAACAATAGGCCTACTGAAGCCCTCCGTAGAGAAATTTGAAACCTGTCTCATTCTTGGTTTGAAACTTAGAAAAGCTTACCTGTTGTCTTTTTTATGAAAAATCCTCAGCAGTATAGAATGAAGAAGCATCTAGAATGAAGTTGGTCCTCAATATGCAGAAAAATATGCTTCATGCCAAAATATTTAGAAGTTCACTCATTAATATCTGCTTGGAGTATTCGGATGCAGTTCAATAGTATAGGAAAACTTCAAAAATCGCATGACAGTGAGGATGAAATCCTGATTATCAAAGCTAATGTTGCACGATGAAGTTAAGTCAATCAGATCAAAAGCCTCAGCTGATGGATGTTGTATTATATTTTCCGCACAAATTTTCGAGGTCAACCTCTTCGTTCAGGCGCAGTTGGATTGAACGAAGAGGTTGACCTCAAATCATTGTGTTGTAATAGATTACAACATCCAGCAGCTAAGGCTTTTGATCTGATCGGCACTGCGGCCTTGTGGTAGAGTGTTTGCTCTGCGTCAGGGAGACCTTGGTTCAAACCTTGACCGGGTCAAATCTAAGACTTTTAAAATAGGTACACCCTGCATTCTTGCTAAACACTCAACACAAAAAGATCGAGAGTAGGATAAATAGCAGCTCGGCCACATGGAAGAAAGGCTCCGTGCCTAAATGTGCTTCCGAGTATGAGCAAGGTTCTTTAATTTATATAATTGACTAAACTTTATCCTGTAAATAATGATGCTCAAGGGAAACTTTGGATCATTGTAATGCTACACAGTAATCACAATATGCAATGTGGTAACCATGAAGCGCATATAGAACGAATTTAACTTGAAGATGATGTACAAGGTAAAAATTCGTTTATTTTCAAATGTAAGAATCGACATAACAACAGTGTTGTACTGTTGTACACCGATGCGAAAATGTAGAAGAGTACAAAATAAACGTAGACATCATAATGTTTGATAACCAGCAACATTTGTACTTCTGCATCACTTGATTTGCATGATAAGTTAAATCAATCTTCATCACAAGCTAAAGTAAATCTGATTGAATATTGAAAATTGACTGCTACTTCTAAGCCTTTATTCCTCATTAAGCAAGCTTACTTTGACCACATGACTTTCATATTCTGCCATTGTAGGTGTATGTTTCGTAGGTATTACATAAATGCCTTAAATAACTTGTAAGCTTACAGACGTAGAAAAACTACGATGGTGACCTGTTAGTGTCGGAACATCGACATCCTCACATAGATATCACATTGGTAACTCTATTTCCAATGGATGAGTACTGAGTTCGAGAACGCCGGCTTTCATGGTCGTAATCTATTCATCTCAGACCATTCAATTTATAAATGCATCAGTCGAACGTGTCATTTGAAAAGAAGGAGTGGAATGATGCCTCTATATATCTCCAATATGTCTGATTTGTAAGTTGGAATCCACATAACTAAATTAACAGAAAGGTGAGGATAATAATGTACTGCTTTAAGAACGAAATTGCAGTCTAGATAGTAAAAAAGTTCTTCTTTGAAAATCCCTACTTCAGTTTCTTAACAAATTAATTGAAGGAGTCACGGTGAGTAGAATGAGGTTTTAGGAAGTGACGTTTCTTATGATAAGATCTAAATTGAAGTAAATATAAAGTTAGCATAGCCAAGTAGATGGATGGAGGTTTCGTGAGATAATTTTAATAACCTGAAATAATAATGCATGATCATGGCAATCAAGTATGACAAGTCTGCATTTGAAGTATCAGTTGATTGCTCTAATTATTTGACAAAGTCATTAACTGACGAGTCATGAATAAATGCGAAATAATCATAAAATTGAGTGCTCGTTTATTGACACAGACTGACATTGCAATCGTTATTTGTGACTTTATGGCCCCTTCATAGTCGGCTCCGTAAATTCTCTATTTAACCTGTGCCCAATATGCTCTTCTTCAAGTAGGTTGCAGCAGAATTGGAATACAAACGGATAAAACATCATCTTCAGCAACATACCAACTCGGCCTGACTTAATTTTGAATGAATTTCATCGTAATGAAGTCGATCATCACACAAAAGCAAGACATCCAGAACTCTGATTCC
The DNA here is from genome assembly GCA_907163375.1 of Prostheceraeus crozeri. Taxonomy (NCBI): domain Eukaryota; kingdom Metazoa; phylum Platyhelminthes; order Polycladida; family Euryleptidae; genus Prostheceraeus; species Prostheceraeus crozeri. The sequence continues at coordinate 106,166 of CAJQUW010014506.1, forward strand.
AAGCTATCCTGTTTGTTGTGAGTGGAACACTGTGGTTTTTGCACACACGTACTGGTGGTGTCAGGTCTTATTTCTGTGAACACCTAAAAGAAACTCACCGAGGCCACTTGAAATCCCGGAACTTCGATTACGTCAATCGCTGATCCTCCTTCGAGCGTTCGTTTACAACGGAACCGACCTCATGTTATTCTACAGAGTGCATCAGCTGGCCGGTTTTCGATCATCTCCGGTTTCCATCTCTCTTGATATCTCCATTTTCTTAGGATGAAACACAAAGTTATGGTTGCAAGAGCATATGGGATGTGGAAGCAATCACCTTTTCAATGTTTCCATTTCCACTACTTCCGTGATCGGTGACACTTTACATTTGAAAAAGCGACAGTCCGTAGTCATATTAGCCTATGATCGGCAATGATATCATTTTATCATTTTGTAATGAAAATATACCATTTTTAGTGAAGTATACGACGGCCTGCACTATAAATAGATCTAGTCATCCGAAATTTTCGATTTACACTGCTGCCATGCTACTTTTACTGCTCTTAACAATGAAATTGAAATTAGATTGCATGCAGCATCGATATATTCCAAATAATGGAAGACGGAAGAAAGCTGTTTAGTCATACAAAGCTTCTTGTATATCAAAACTTCGGTAGGCCTATGGCCTATACATTAGACATCGCAAGTTTTGATTTAAGCTTTATACACTCGAATTACAGCAGTTGGTTAGGCCAACAGTATCTAAATTACGAAAAAAAGCTAAAATATTTAGATTACAGTCTAAACTTCAGAAGCATCAAAGACAGTTATTAATGAGTTCAATATTCAATCATAGTCCTTCCTACTAGAAGTCTGAAGTAACCAGCAATATATGATGCATCCCTGAAAACGGCGGTCTTTATTGTCTGCATTGTTTGATAATCTGTGTGATACAGACAATAGCTTGTTGCTTTTCGCCACATGAATCAACCAGAGGGGAAGGACATGAGTAGAACAAACGAAAGAGACTAAATTTACTTCAATAGAAAATGCGGAGAATCTATGATTAGAAAATACAATGGAACGAAATTCTTGATGATATTATTTTTTATCATTTTTCAAAAATAAAATAATATAATTTTATCATTGCCGATCTTTGATATTAGCCCTATTCAACCCGCGAGGATGGGATGCAGCGGCAGCCCATAGGCACTTTTTTATATTACTCAAACACTACAATCGCTGTGTAATGACCCATGTATTATCTACATGAACTTCTTGTGTAAAGTATGGAAGAGATGTTTTTTGAACCTCTTTTATATCGTGACAAATTTCAAATAGGCTTGTTGGTTAATGATTAATCACAGTTAGCACTTTAGTATAATTATATCACACAATCATCATGAATCGAAGTGATTTTATCTGCACAGATGTAAGTGATTGATCACAGCAAATATTTTCGATATATATCGGTATAAAAAGGCGTGCGAATCAGCTTCCATTCGGTTCTGTAGTAAAACAATCTTGTAGCGTTTTCCCCTTGACACACCGAAGCTATTACTAGTCATTCAATTATTATGCGATGAAATGTTCTATTTACTTCCATTAATTGTCAAAAAAATCATGATAATCCTCACAGAATCCCCATAGAAGAGCTTTGGCAGCTGCGTGGATGACCTCAGCATCCATACCCACTCCATATCCATGGGTATACCCACAAAATCCCCATACCCACGGCAACCTTGGCAATTGCTGAAAGATGCTCGAGAATGTCATGCATCAGTTTTTGCCGAGGGCTTTTAGAATTTGATGCTGAAATGTCTGAACATTGACACTTGAAGATAAAATGTTCATGATCAAACATTGTAGCCGACCAAGCAAGAAGGGAAGAGAAAGTGAAATTTGTGCTAGCGCTGTCACCACTTAAATATCTTTAAGATATGATAGCAATAGACGGACAAATTAGCGTGTCATCCAAGTTCTTACAATAATGGGAATCATTTATCTTGCAATTGTTAAAACGAATAAAAGCAGTCAATTATGCACTTTGTCGAAGATGTCTGCTTCTGATAGGGTTTGCGTGATGAAAGATTTGATTGATGTGTCTTATCATGCCATCAAGTTTGAAAGCGGAACCAAATCCAGTAGTGCAGTGAAAATTTGAAAGAGTAATTTCAATAATTTTAGCTATCATTATTTATAGCTATGCAACTTTGAAAAGTTTTTAATCTGTTGCAATCTTCACCGATTTCTCAGTGTCTGATTTCATAAAAAATGAACATAATAAACAAAAGTCTTCTGGACAGAAACAGTGTGAAAATATGAAAACAGTCCGAAAAGTTGTGAAGTTTTTTACTCAACTTTCCCCTTTTGAAGTTGTAGAATTCATATTGACAAAATAACGCAAGGATGCAGTAGCTATCTTTCAAGTACAAATTAAGCCAATTCAAGTACTTAGATTCAACGATGACGGAATAGCTGGATGCAGAGGTGGCCCATAGAATCCAAGTTGGATGGCAAAATTGGAGGAAACTTCGAGGAGTGCTATGCGACAAGAGACTGTCAACAAAAAAGAAAGGGAAGGTGTGCAAGGTAGCGGTAAGACCAGCAATAACGCATGGAGCAGAAACATGGGAAATCAAGAAGACAAAAGAAAAGAAGTTGGACGTCGCCGAGATGAAGATGCTGCGCTGGTCACATGGAGTGACAAAGAAAGACAAAATCCGGAGCGATACCATCAGACGAAAGCTGCAGTTCATAGAGATCCATAAGAAAGTACAGGAAAAGCAACTGAGGTGGTGCGGCCATATCCTTCGAAGAGAACAGACACGCATAACAAAACAGATGCTCGACTGGAGAGTGTGTGGTAAGCGGAAGCCTGGAAGACCGAGGAGAAGATGGTTGGATTGTATGAGTGAATATTTAAAAGAGAAGAAGTTGAAGGAGCGGGATGTGGGATAAGCCAGAGACAGAAGAAGAAGCAGTAGCTATTCGGATGCCTTGTTTCAACAAGCTTCTATTGCCCTGCTAGTTCACTTGGGATTTAGAGTAGAAGCTAGAAGAAACTGCGAGTTGAATGTTCTTTAAATAAGCGTGATCAGGACAGAAGTAAACGAACATATGAAGTAGCCAAGGGTTTTCCCTCTGAACGACACATCAGATTTTCTTGTTATTCTTTAGTGCTCTCACAACAAGGAATGAAACCGGGTGGAAGTCGGGAAACGCACAAATTCGCAGTAACCTTAGCGTGTGCATCATTTTGTGATAGTCTCAATTTCCGCTCCGCCACTTATAGAAATTCGTGTTGGCGGCTGGACTAAGCCGTACACAACATATTTTGGCCAGCGAAAGCCTACTATACCGTCATATTATGTGGCTGGAGCTGCTCCGATATATGTCCTCACACATTTTTAAATTAGGAATAGATATTTTAGTTGCTGCGATGAGCTCGGCGTTAAGAGTTAAGAGTTCATCGCTTAATCAGATTATTGACATTATGTGACCTTTATCTTCTACTGTATATTTCGCTCTACATTTCGGCTTGTGTCTACCTATAAGAGAAGTAGAAATTCCTCCATCACAGACGTGGGACGTCCTGTCACGCGAACCAACTTTTAGGGTATTCTGTTCACCCCGACAATTGACAGATTGAAAGTTTTTCCCATTGTTATTAGATAAATATCCTAATCTAGAAGTTTTCTTTCCGCGACTGGTCCCATAATTTGTAAGCACGTGTGTAGCATATGTGATGCATTGTGAAGGCCTACTGTACTGTGTAACATATTACTGATATCATTAATAAAAGAAAGTGAAGCTGGCGTCTATAATATATGAAATCATATAATTTTGTTTCTTCGCTTAAAGGTAAAATTATTTTCTTTTTAGATAGATATACAGAGTGCTCGCGATCTTCTTGCGGATTTTCACACGTTGTCATTTTGACAAAAAATACCAAGTTTTCAGGTTCCACGGATCATAAGTCGCATTCCTCTGATTACTTTTACCTCAAAATTGACAAAAGATATTCCATATGTCCTCCATCACAGCTCTTGGTAAAGAGTGGCAAGTAAGAGATAATATCATGTATGGTTATGTTGTCCATCAGAAAAGTTGGTCTTTGCTTTGATTCGTCTTGAGCTTTTGGACCTGGTGCACTGGTGTTTTGTAGAAACAACTGAGTTCGATTTTGTCGCAGTGTCACAAGTGCAAGTTCTCTGTTCAACAAGATATCTTTGTTGAATTTGGCATTGACTGTTTCTTCCATCACTTGGATAGGCTCCATCCCAAGATAACAAATTGACACAGAAAAATATCGAAGGTGACTACATAGGCTTCTCGTCAATCTAATAAGATTTGTGCAAGTATACAGCAAACAGTTGTGTCGGTGGACATTCCTATTGAGACGGAATGTTGCCTCATAACTGAAACTGGGGTTAAAGGTCGAATTGGGATCCTGTACGCTAATCAATTATCAAGAGAAAAAAATTGAAGTCGAATAGGCGCATCTTTAGGCTTGAATTCTTGTACAACTCTGTGCTTCTATGCTCGAAGATTAGATTCCCTCTTCCTTTATTAGGCTACTTTATTTGCGGAGGATAGAGCATGTCCGACTTTTTATCTCTTCCTCTGCAAATCACTTCGATCATCGAATGCTACAATAACCTCTGTCTTCTTGTCATTCGAGGGTCTCTACGTGATAACACACTCGTTTATTCGAAGCAACAGAAAAGACTTCCATTAATCTTTTTTTCCGCTGAAGCTATGTTCTTGCCGGAAGACTGCTTTTTGAAGCTCACACTAAAGAAGCACGTGGCTTTCTAACAATCACAATCAAGCTATACTTCGTTCGTTTCTTAAGTCGCGAGCGTCTATGGACAGTTTAGATCATGGACAGCTAGCAATGCTTGACAAATATTTAGCAAAGCAATACATGCGCTTCAATGCATAGGATTGATTTTCGCATGACCGATGTAATAAAATCCCATTTCATCCGAATAAAACGCACCATGTTCGTCAAGTGTACATGATTAATATCATTAATCAGGCCATGGTATGAAGTAGTGACAAAAATCCGCAAGAAGATCGACATCACCCTGTACTTTTATTAACTTTCAAGAACATAGAAGAGGAAAGGAGTTTATTACATATTCAATTCATCAATTACATCTACAAGTACCGTTCACATATAAACCGATATACATAAATGGTAAGAAGCATCATTCAGGAGTGTTTCACTAATAAAGGAAGGAATGCAAGGGGGTTAATGATTTCAGTGTTCAAAGAACTACTCATTCAATACAGAATTTATCTTAATTTGTTTATGCGTATTATATTCTTACAACCATGCTTGCATAACACATTACCATAGATGTAGCTATTGAAACCCCAACTATTACTAAAACAATGCATTTGTAGTTTTGAAATAGCCTTATTCTCTACTACATTTCTCTGCGAAATTGCTGCCGGTAATGTTCCCGAAGGCGTTTACCACAATTCACTCCATCCTCGACTGTTGCGGCGTCCTTTATCTCTACAGCGAGACATAAGCACACACTGATATATTATTTTTAAAACAAAGTCAATGATAAATTATTTTACTTAGACTTTTCGTCTGACGCTTTATCAAGGTGAAACGGAACATGTAGAGCAGAAAGTACTTTCAACATTTCATGCTACGATTCATCTTGACAAATCATGCGAAAGTTTGATGAATAAGAGTAATAGTGACTCTGCTTCAATTTATAAATTAACATCATTTCAATGGCCAACTCAATTATAAACATAATTCTGACCCAAACTGGATGCGCATGTCGTACGTCTATTACTTGTTACATAATGTCAATTGTAGATTCAGCAGGCTGTGCGACAGATAAGCTTTTCCTACATATTAATGATGAATAATTAATAATGAATATGAATAATTCAGATGATTATTAGCAATATTTGAACAGAATAAACCTAGTTAGCAGCAGTACTTCAACATCTTAGAGCAGTTTTTGATGTTCATCGCCTACATTTGACACTGAACACCATTAGTAAGAGAAACTAAAGCTAGAGATTCTAATAATCTTTATTTCTAAGGAAAGCAAGGAGTACATTTGGAAAAATGCTTAAGATATTTTGCTCTAGTTTTTAGACGTTACACGGAAAAATCTCGTTGTACCGCATTGAATCCGGCATGAAGTTAAGGCCTTATATAAATTAGACCAGCTCAACATATCCCGTTGAATAATCAACGTAAAGATGAATGAACATATTCATAAGAAAGAACAAATGTAAAATGTATTAATGCGGATTTTTGCGACTTTCAAATTGAGTCTGTACTTTTGAATTTAATGCGTGATTTTCATTCAACAAATACCTACCCACGCGTAATAAAAATGCTCCATAGATACACAAAAATAGCAAAACTGGTGCTGCGCTCAACTCTCATCCGAAGAGGGTTAGACTGCAAACGATGACTTCTCCAATTTCCCCTTTCATAGAGCAGGCCTAACAGCATTTTGACATGCACATTTGTAAATTCATACATTCCACAGGCCTCAAGGGTTTAACCGAATACCATGACATCACTATGAAATTGCTGAGAGTGGATTGAAACAGATTTCAAATTATGCATCTGATAAAAATCGCACTTGAGATTCTACGTAGAAATCATGAAAAAGCTTTCGTGTTTGCTACATGGTTCAAGAACAAAGAAAAGCTGCTCTGCATTATTTATGAAATAGTAGCATGTTGACAACTCCGCAGATCTGATGTTGAAGAAATTGGAAGACATGCCATTTTTCATCAGAGATGAATGGAGGTATTTGAAACTCTTTCTTTCTCACCTTCGTGGCGTTTCAATCACTGAGCCATGCAAATTGCCGTCATAGGAGAATATTCGTGGATTTCATCTGGCAATTTTCTGTGAAAAACATTGACAATTTAGACGACATTGGTCCGCTATCACCTCGAATATGCCATCCCAGTCTGGAATCCATCCCTGAGTAACGACATTCCTGCTATCGACCGTATACAGCGGCGATTCACCAAAAGCATCCGCGGTTTATCCTCATTACCCTACGAAGAAAGATTGTGATTTTTGAAACTCCCAACACTACAATGTCGTCGTCGATTTATGAGCATTGTAGCAGTGTTTAAAATTTGCAACCACCTTACTCCAAGTGATCCTAACGCCTTCTTCACTTTTAGCGCTCCCACACCCGTGGTCATAATTACAAAATTTTCCGACACCCAACAAATCTGAACTGTCGTCTTTCATCCTTTTCCCACGGCATCATAGATGACTGAACCGCCTCCCCGACAATATTGCTAACAGTAAACGATGGAACATTTTGAGCGAAAACTTTTCATAATACACTGCAACCTCTAACTGTACTCTCCTTCTGACTGTATTTTCTTGTATTGCTTTGGTGCTCATTCCACTTATTGGTGTACTAAATATCAATAAAAAAGAAAATGGACCGCATTGTTATCATAGCTGTGTCGCGTTCAAGTGTCATATGAACGCTGTTGAGATTTACTTTAAGACAAAAAACTGTTAAAAACCGAATAACATCAGCTTACACTATGACTATGGAAAATTCTCGTTGTTGAAAGGAAATCAGAGAGGTCCAGTTTTACTAGGACAGTCCTGGTTCCGAAAGTACCTTTCGCGACAGGTACGTGTCCCGGTTTTGCAGTGTCTCAGTGTCAAAATTCAGTTTCAGTTTCAGTCATAGAGTAGGGATATATAGATAGAGTGTCGACTCAAAAAAGTATCTGTATACAGTGAAAATTTTTATATGAAAAGATTCAGTTTTTTGCGGAGATTTCGTTCCTGCTATCCAAAAAATTATTTGAGCACTTTTAAAAAAGTCAAAATTTTGCCAATTTAAATACTACCGAGATGACTCCCCGTTGTAAGTAGCATAAAGCATGTTGGATATCAAAAGGAATAAATATTTGCTAATAATCATCCAAACTAAGCGGAAATCAATCTGATTATCAAAGGAATTTCATGCTCCGTATTATAATGGAAGTCTTCATGAAAAAGCCGCGATATTATTCGTGCTTTCTTGGCTGAAATTTAATTTTTTAATTCAATTTTCACCGGCTTGATTTTATGATTCACAAATTCATGTTTTATTACTTGAATCTGAATAGTGATGTGGACCTATTTACATCTTTCAAAGTTAATTGAAATCATTTTCTTTGAATCTGTGATTTTGCAATGCTAGTGGCAGCTGTTCCCTGATCACGCTTAAGAAGATTCTCTTGAGGTTCAGCTGGAAAGCAATAGTGCAGGTAATCGAGTTTCCAATTTAACAAACATTATGACCTCTCCAACGCTGTCAGACACGGACTATCTGTAAAAACAACATCATTTCCTTCTGCTTTATGCCATCATGATCAGTCAATTCCGTTGTAATTTCTACAAAACTGCATATATGCGCATAGCTCACATTTAGAAAGAATTCCGACTGTATCTCCTTTGAGTTCATTTAATAAAATCGAAAGTGTATAAGTGGGATTTAATAAATGCGGAGTTACCACTCTACCTAACATATTTACTCTATGGTTTCAGTTTTTTTGATATTATAAAGTTTTTGCATTTAAAGATCTCTACGCAAGGACACCGCTATAGATGGAAGGATGCAATTTGATTGCATTCATATTGTCGGAATTACACATTTTGTCGTAGTCGAGGAAAATAAAGAACATGCAGTAGGATTTTGAAAAAGGCACTGAATAATATCAGAAATCTATTGTTACGCAGCACAGGAGATTGCAATAATCCAATAATGAAAACTTGTAAATAATAGTTTCGCAAGAAGTTATTGATTACACGTACACGTGAGTATGCTGATTTAACCTCATTACTTTAAAGAAGATGAAGCAGTGATCCGCTATTCTGTACACGTAAAAGAAAAGAGGAGGCAATTAATTAATAATGGATAATAGATTCAAAGAGAATACAAAAAATGCTGCATCAATTGGCAAAAACAGTCAGTAGAAGGCTACTTTGATGCTGGAATGAAGCATGCACCGGAATTATAAACTAAATTAGGAAAACAGAAAGCTCAGATTACACACAAAAGAAAAAGTACCGGTACCCGGTAGTAAGTTTGCATCATCTGGACACCGCAAAGATAAGCATGAACTGAACGAAAACAAATATTCCATAATTACCACAATAAGAACTTAGCGCTGCGAGCTTTACTCGTGAACCAACAAAATGTACTAAATACATTGCTTGAATTTACAATGTTCATTTTTTGTAAAGCAATGTGAGACGAAATGATCACCTTTTACTTTGTAAGGCGTCCCGATTTTGATAGAAAATATATGGTCCCCTTGTGTTACGCTGGCAGTTTCGAAAAGATTTGCCATTGTGAAAGTATATCCGTGTGCAGGAGTGTATATCCGACCGGTCTTCGCAATAAATAATAGATAATAGGTCATCAATAATTGAATTAAATAATTGGAGCGTGTTATGTAAAAAGATATTTACTAAAAAATAATAATACCCCATACAGTACACATTTTTTTGATGAAGCATTGACATAAACCATATATGTACATGACTATGATGACTCATACTTATATCCACTCCTTCAATTTCATAAAATTGTTATGGTGAACGAGCACTCCTACAAGGTGACTTCCAAGCTATTCCAGAAATGTATTTTTTCTGTTTCTCTTTTTTAACACGAGTCTGTCCATATTAATTGGAAATAAAATTTTCAATTTGGAATTTGGAAGTACAGTTTTGCATTCATTATATTCGTGGCCATAGCGATAACTGTCATCAAGTTCTATGAAATCAAATTAGTCGATGTCCACCTTTATCCCAAAGTTTTATAGGTTTATTGACAACGAACTTATATAGTAATTATCAATTCTGCTTCGTAAATAATTAATTTGAAAGTGAAAACGGAAAGCATTGCTTGTTCTCCTGCACAGCCGCTATTATTAACTTCTATTTGTGTGAAAATCCCATGGGACAATCAAAAGGACAAAGCTGCGGTGGTAGCATACGACAATAACGTCCACGCATCAATCTATTGTTCATGCTATGTATGAGATTAACAATTGATGAAGGAGCTGAAAGAAAATATTGCCATGCTGCTTTTATCCTATCTGATACAAATTTTGCTGAAAGTTCAGTTCTTGCCTGAACGATACCAACAGGTTACTTTCTAATGGAACTTTCGTAAATCTGATTTTTGGAGCAACCTTGTTGGCTTCATGTTGGGTCAATGTGACCAGACGACAAATGTTGGGATGGGATACTCACGGTTTGGGTGCATTTGTCTCGGTGTCCCGACAGTATGTTTTGAGACAAATACTGCAGCTTTTCAGTGCTTAAAATCAGTTTTAGTTTTTCAGTTCCATTTAGTTAAAAGTGAGATATCGCATTATTAAGAAATCTTCGTAAGACAATGTTATGGTCGAAAATTTCCAATTTTATTTGCTATCGGTTCATGAACTCAGAGGCATATTAAGGACAACGTTCAAATTTGATTGAACAATGCAGGAAATAAACAGCATTGAATAGAAAATTAACTGAATCATTTACTCGCATTATATAGATCATGGAGTAGTAAATAACAGTAACTTAATGATGAAATAGCTAGGAATTAATGATTGCATAACAGGTTGGGAAAACGAACAAATATCTATACATACATGCAGGAGCGTACACAGAATTTATTTTCGGAGTGGATGGAATGTCGACCATCTATTTATCTTATAGATGAATCGATCATCTAATATTTATATATTATTACATTATCATTATATATCTTCTATGCACTATTTATCTCATATCACATATGCAGACCAATTCTCAATTGATCCATCTCTTGTTATTGACAAGTTTGAGGAAAGTACATGTGGTAGGCGCTTGGGCTTCGTCTTATCATCTAATTCGTGACTTTCGACCAATACTTCAATTTTTAGTTAATAAAGTGTTGTGAATTATGACCAAAGCATTTTCACTTTAATACAAACTGTGCTCATTTATAAATTGAACATTGATGGCTAATAACCACAAAATTGAACGAGATATTAACAAGTATCGATATAGAATCATGTGTGTATTACCTCGAGAATCCATTACATTTGTAAAGTTCTGACCCTTAATATTCGAGTCAAGCGGTAATGGTTATTTAGCTTGTTTCTGAAAATATCTGAAACATTTCGGGTTGTGAAGTCCCAACCGCCCCATTCCCTCTTCGGTACGCCCCTGCATACATGCATACATGCAGATAAACTGCAAAGATTCCATGATTGCCACAAGCTCTGACACTTACTCGTTGCAGAGCCAATACATGGCATTCTTAAATTCGTTCCTTGTGTTAGCGTCAACGACAATCAATGTTCTGTATAAAGCAATATGCTCGAGTAAATAAATAGAGAGGAGCCCAAAGACTCTTCCTTTTCTCTACTTTGCAAAACGTCCAAGAAACAGTTTTGTGGACAAGAAACCTGGTCAATTTGCGCTTGGTAGATGTTTAATAAGTTCAGAAAAACAGATTTTACAATGTCACATTGACTAAACGCATTTGCAAAAACCTGAAGAAAGCTGCAGTTAGAGATTCTGAAAATGAATGTTCATGATGTGGAGGGAGGCTTGCCGTTTAGTTAGAGAAAACATAGAAAATCTCATTTTTCCAGGAACGGCAATCTGCGTCCTATTGGAGCTACATGTGCTTTTCTTTGCCCGTGTCTGACAAGAAGATAAACCAAGTAGGTTTTAGAGTACATTCGTAGGAGGCATAGATTGTACATCATTCTGTGAAAATCTCATTTTCGGCCTCCTTCCCTGCAGAAGCTCGTTCCGGCTGCCGGACTATTAGTCTGGGGCGACCGCACAGAAACACTGTTAGGCAAACAAATCTCCTAACAGTAAGATTCATCCATTGAAATTACCTTGTCACTAAAAACTCACTTTTAAACACTGTTTTTATGCGGTCGCCCCTGGCCGCTAGAGCGAGTTTCTACAGTTTCTTTAGTTCAGTTTGAAGCAAGGTGTAGAACTGAAAACAGACATTAGTGGCGGGAATTTTGGCCCACATGAATAGGGAAATTGTGCTTCATCCATTTTGGAATCCAATCACTAAAGCTGAAATCACAATAATTGCTTCTGAGTTCTTCTGCATTATAGATTTACGCATAGAAATGCGACACGACATGTATGATGCTAAAGTACTAAAACAGATTTGCACATTGAAACAATACAACGCCGTGGACAAGCGCTGTCATGTCAATGGTACCTGAACAATGCCAGTGGTTGACAGTTAGGTACAGGTTCCTTGTCAATGCAAAGATTCACGGTTGCTATCATTTTTCTATAAATATTCGAGAATTTTGATAAACGTACACTATAACACCTTTTTTCAATTTTTGTAATCAATTTTATAACAACTGAGCAGTTGCTGTTTTCAGAAACTGTAGAATATGTGATATAGACGGACTTGCAATTGCATCATCAACTTCCTGCTTGTGGTTGGCACTTGTGGCAGGAAAGTGTTTCTCATTCTCCACCTATGTGAATATGAAATTAATGACGGTAGGCATTACGGCTGATTTGTTGATATTTTTCCCCGTGACTTTCTCTGCGCTTTGGTTATACAATGACCTTCCTTGGGGTAAGGGCATGCCCAGTTCATGAATGATATTGACTAATGCGGATAACAATACCACTAATGAGTACATCAAGCGGATGTGCTCTTATTAAATATTCAGTAAATGATGGCATAACTGTCATTTTTACAAATCCTCCAATTGCATCATCAAGGTCAAATGTCCACATTATGATGCCTTGCTTGTTGTTTGCTTAGGTGAAATCACTACTTATGATCAATGATCATTTATATGCATACTTGCTTGTCGAGAGAAAAGAACTATGTAGCATCTCTAATCATTGATTGATTCTTGAAAAACAAAGACGACACATCTGTTTGTTTGCGTGATTATCATGGATAAGGATTTTATACTTACAACGAAGAAAAATATATTTTCTACTAAAAATCTTCTTTTGTGCTTAGAAACATGATTGAACAAAGTGCACAGTCAATAAGTCAACACCAGTAAATACCTTGGAGAAACAGGCAGACACAACTAAGAAACATTATGAATCGGACTCCATGAAAGATTATGAATTAACAACAGTATGCAATTAACAACAATGAAATTAGATAAACGATAGATCAAATTGCCATGCAAAAGATGTACGGCTGGTAGGATTCGAACCTACGTTAACGGTTAACTAGACCTGTGCTCTACCAACCGAGCCACGAGCAACTTATGCGACTGTGTCAATTGGCAGGATCAAACCCTTACCACCACACAGAAGTTGTCGTAGCTATTATAATCAATGAATAAATAACACGTCACAATTGTGACAGCCGACTTTACAGGAGTACAAAATAGAGACAAAATACTTTATAAGAGTGGTCATTTTCATCAACAACAAAAAATCGGGAACAAGAAGGAGAGCAGAATAATTAGAATCTAAATTTTGCTTCTAAATGTTCTTTAGTACGTGACCTATAAAGTAGATTGTCGTAAAAAACCAGTGTTAAAACATATCCCTGTATTCAAAAGGAACATGTAAAAAGTCTTATTCTTCCGTGGTTATTTTTGCAAATGTATCTTAATTATATTGCTCATTTTACATTTTTATTAAATTCTACTTTTTTGCTATGGTTATCTTTATTTATTCCATTTCAGCTTTCCTGCCTCTTATTTTCATGTTGTCTTTATTTTCTCCACTTTATTTATTTGTCTATTTATTTTAATGTAGCTTTCATCTGACTTTGTACATTATCTCTTAATTTGTAAAGTTATCAGACCAGTATTGTGCAATCATGTTGGTTGTTGTCATCTTACAGCAAAAGTGACGTCACGTTCACTCGCCTTCTCGCTCGCTTGCTTATGAGAACTATTCATTTTACACACAGTCTGTTACTAAATGATGTGATCCACTGTTCATGTATAGCCTTGATAAGAATGAACGAAAGGCCTCGGCAACTCATGATATTTTCCATATTCCAAACTGTTAAAGAGTCCTGTTTCTTCAAATGTTGTCGTAAGTCGTTAGCTTTTGAAGGAATTTGGCAATATACTTAAGATCTTTAGTTTGCGTATTCATCAGGTTGCAGAACTCAGTTGTACTGGATACGTGAAACTATATAATAATTAGATTTCTTGTTACATAAAACCATGCGCTTGGCATTCGACACGATTCAAGCATTCTTCATCACCTTTAAATAGACCAATGAACACTATGGATGTATATTCAAGGACACCTCGGATGTTCAATTCATACACTTTATGTAGATCTGCTGGTGTGAGATAGTTTCGAATCCTTCTGAGGACGCTGAAGCGTTTGTTGGCACTTGAGAAGATATTATAAATATGATCCTTCCAGTTGAAACGGCTGTTGAATATATCGCCTGGTTTGTTAACCTTTTTCACCACCTGAATATGACGCCTTATTTGTTGACTTTTTCGATCACCTCAATACATAGTCCATTATAACTGGATTTCTTGCTTTGTTATGAACATAGCTTTGGATTTTGTTGTATTGAGTGACAAAAAATTATCTTATATTGCATGACTAAAACTAGTAGAATACTAGTCTCACTCAACAGCTTCCACACCTGTATACACACCTATTGACCATCATTAGGTGTGTATACAGCTTCCACACCTGTATACACACCTAATGATGGTCAATAAAGACTGAAATAAGTCGAAATTCATCGACTTCCATCTTTTTGAAATAACTTTTGGTAGTCTAGCCATTTTCTTACTTCGCAAAAATCTACGTATATGTAGCATTTGTCTCATACATCAAGAAGATTGAATGCATTTTTTTCTCAATGCATACTTGTTTTTTTGATATTATTTCGAAATGCAACAGTGTTTCTTCGAAGTGCAATTGCCACAAACTTAGTGAAACGTGCGGATGGAAGTATTACGCAACAGCAACAGTTTTCTTGACGAGAATTGAAATTCATGAAAATATTTTCAAATATAAAAGTTTCTACAGTTTATGACATTCATGATGTTTTTGAGCAGAATTCATCATCCAAAGTTGCAAGTGAATATTCCATTGACTATCGCATAAATTCTACCTATGCATAATATCTATCTGCAGACGCTATTTTCCGAGGATTTCTTCCGAGCAATTTACATATGACTTGGAAATGGTTACAAATCTGAGAAAAATATTTGCAATTCAATTTATTTGCCCATTACGAGGTCACGAATCTCTGTGCTCCTAGTTCCTGGGACAACCACAAATAATGGCCTGCCAGTTGCAGGCTTACGCACGCGGCACCACTATCCAACAGGGCTTGTGAAGCGCTGGATTCATGATTGTACAATGTGATGCTTTTTCCTGGCACAATCATAAATCAAGTGCTTCGTTCGCCTTGGTGATATCGTGCTACAAAGGAAATTCGATGACTGGCTTCGGTTCCAAGCTGGAAAGTCACATTTTCTCGGCACTAAGATAACTATACAACATCAATTCTCTGACGTCGTCTTGAAGACGCTGCAATTGTTATGATACAAATATTGATTACGAGAAGCATCATGATCAATAAGGAGTGATTTGCTTTTAATCGCATAAGATAAACGAATTGCTTAATAATAACATAAATATCATCGATATAGAATTATTTTGAGATATAGGAATTTCAAGCTTTATTTTAGGTTGACGTCGTTCGTAGACTACCCTTCTGTGATTATAGACAGAAGCAGATAATAAGAAGGTTTTAGTGATGGAGAGCAGAGTTGGAATCGGCCGCCGTCCCGGATCCATCTACCAAAAGCCCGGCCGGTTCCAACTCTGATGGAGAGTATTCATGCCAGTGGCAGATAGATTTTGGAATAGATTTGCGCATATCATTTTTCGATATTTAACAGACACATTACATAGTGAAGCATTGGCTGATCTAGAATAAAGCACAATAGTTAAAATATGCTCTCTGCTTTTTGATATCAACAAGCGGTGAGCTTCACCTTAATAGATGCATTAAGACTAAGATTGAAATACTAACGCGAATTACAATTTGACTCGATTGATTTGAAATGTAGCTTATATGACTCTATCAGCTCCATTTGGAACAAAGCATTGCTTAATACTCTCCGTTCACACAACATGCAAAAGGTTGACTTGAAATATCTTAAATTTTGAAAGCCGAAATATGCTTCTTGACATCCCTAGTGATACCTAATCAACATTGAATTCCATCGAGTACGTCAACAGATTCTTGCATGATCATTAAATGAAGAGCTGAGAATATTATACAACTCCTCAGTGAACTAATTTTTAGCCACAGAGTAACTTCCGGCAGTGATAATGGCTGGCAATTGATGAAAGCCTTTCTTCCTCAACGTCTGTCTGCATGATTTGAGAAATCAGAGAAGTAGTGAGTGCGATTAAGCAACAGGAAGCTTTCAAAGAAGAATACAATTTTGTAATTTAATTAGCACTGCATGAGAGGAAAAGTAAAAAAGTGAAGAAGTAAGCGAATCGCTTTCTAAAGAAATTTTGAAATGCGTAGAAGTAAGCGTCCCCATAGTATGAAAGAGAACGGGAATGGAATATAATATCAATGTTATTATAATTTAATAATTAGTAAGAGTGTCAAAACATTAAATGATCTATTACTGGATTTTCTCTAAATTTATCCCGAAGTAGCAATTATTCCTTATATCCGAAAACTTATCCCGGTACTATGATTTTATTTTTCCTCCTAATTTAACCTAAATTACTGATCGAAAAAATGCGTCAGAAAATCCCTGTAATTTTATTTTCCCAACGGAAAAAGAGATGCGAATAAATTCTTCTAGAAGCCACAGTTTGAATCTTTAAATAAGTTCAAAGCTAAGCATAGATGTAAGTGCACGCCTAAAAAGTCTCAGAAGCCGCACGTATTCAATGTCTCAGGATTGTATCTTCAGTTGGAATTGGAGATGTTAGGCGAAATATCGTTGATGGAAGAGAAAAGAAGCGGTATCAATTTCAATGATACAAGTGTTGTCTGTTTTCCCCGAAGCAATTGTATTTAACTTAGAATAGCCTCCCAGAAAATGAACTTGTGGGAAAATGCATAGTATAACACCGGTGCTACGAAAGCACTCAGTTTCTCAAGAATTAGGTATCTAGTGGAAGTGTATTTCTACTTTAACATAATACTACTTTCCAGGATTTCGTGATTGGCAAATTGATGCCAGATTTGCGTTTCTACAAAGGTGATCAATTGTGATTATTGGTTATCCAATCAAAGTTAAGTATCATCGTAGCTCAATGCGAATGTGAAGCCAATTTCAATACTCTCCCGATATGTTTAATGCCGAGTAAAATGAATAAAGAATAGAAATCGCCTGACGTTTCGGGTCCAGACCCTTTGTCAATGGCAGAACACTTAATAATGAATGACTTATGCACTTTTACACTTGTAGCAGAATAGCTCCTGTTGTTTCGTGACGCCTGTTCATGCTTGGCTTGTGCAAGTTGATAAGTCGCGATTCCACCAAACTTTTTTCAACCGAATCATTCAGACATCTCAAATATTCAACGCTAAAATTTTCTATGCTACTAACGTCACAAATTTTGGTGTGATCTGACAAAGCACTTGCACTATTTTTGTTTTTAATACTATTGTAGTGTTCATTATACCGTACATAAAAAGGACGAGAAGTTTTTCCTATGTACTCGTACTTAGCATTGCATTTATTACACGTGAATTGATAAACCACGCAGGTCATTTCACGGTTAAATTTCTCTGGTAGCTGGTTACATACTTTACAACTATCATGTTTTTTTATTATTGATTTGGTTTTCAAGACATTGCGCAACTTTTTGTTTCCGCAACTTGCAAACCACACATTCAATTTATGTTTACGAATTAAGTAATTGATTTTTCTTACTAAACTATCACTTATGTAGGTTAACTTTAAAACGCACTTTAATTTTTTAAAATATACAGCTAAGCTAATTTTAGCTGCTAATTTTAACAGATATTTACAGTTTACGGTGTAGGCCTACAGTGTGGATGATATTTCAAGTTGGAGCACTCGAAAATACATGTGCACTGTCCTCCTATCACAGCGCTAGAGGATTTTGTACAGAAGGATGTACGCAAATGACTTGCTCTAGGAAAATCTTGTGCTACTTATATTGGTGTATAAGGAATCAATGGGAAATTGCGATATGCTTTCCAAACCTAATGATTCCAGAGGACAACTGTCATTTTTCCTTTTAAAAATCGGCAAATTTCAAAATTTTCAATATTGATCAAAATTGATGATTTCAAAATTTGAATTACTATTCATTATACGAAGATCACAGAAGAAATATGCAGCTCCTCTTTGGTAGTACTTTAAAAGAAAGGAGAGGCCGAATTGTCCCTCGGGGGCATGAGAGTCCAGGGTTAATACTTTATGTATCGACGAGTGTATTCGAACTGTATTTCAATTATCTAGAACTTATGGCAATAGTTATGCATAATTTATGAAGATTTCCTTCCTAATTGTCTACAATGACCATAGATTTCAATGAATCGAAATTAAAAAGAAAACAATGATTCGTAAACGTTTTGTATTCTAAAATGGTGTTGAAATATAATTAGAAATTAGAAAAAAGATAATTGAATCTAATATTGAAGAATTCTAGTTCGCCATGGCATTGACTAGAAAGATCAGCACTTGATTAGTTCATTGTCACCGTAGACGCTGCGTTTCGTCTCAATAGGACTCATCAGTAGAGTCGAAATGGCCCAAACAAGCTTGCGAAATCTAGAATGGTTGAACAACTTGAACGACTGAGCAGAACACTACTCTGTGTTTACTTATGCTGGTTTTTTTCGCGGCTGGTAATAATAAAACTTCATAAAAGTTCGCATGGGCATAGAACAGACAATAGTATTAGGCCTACATGTTTTCTGCACAAAATCCAATAAAATCCTTGCTAAAGGCCGTAAACCAACATAGTTGAAAATGAGCTTCATTCACTATTTGCACATTAGAGGGGCAATGATTTAAAGCGAAGTATGATTGGGAAGTGACCGGGTACACTGTAAACTGTGCACCGTTAGATTCAGCTAAAATAACCGTTTCACTTCACAGAAAATCTTTACAGAAAATATCTGTTAAAATGATGACGTCATAACATGATAAGTGATGACGTAACAGTTAAAATCCGTTCATAACATATAACACAAACGTCTGTTCTTTCGGATATTCACACTTCAGACTGTAAAATCCGTGAAACTAGTTTTAGCTGTTAATTTCAACGGATATTTACGGCTTACAGTTTACAGTGTATTATGTATTGTACCTGCATTCTATTGTTTTAGTTGACTGTAGAGAATTTATGTTCATTAGACGCATGAGTGTTGTGATAGCATGAGTGATGAGCTCTTTGATTAGTTAATTCATTATCACTACAGAAATGCCATTGAGAATCACTTGACTTTATGTAGCGAATGAGAAAAAGCATATTCGCATGCCATATGGTGTTAATTTATTGTGCAACGTAAGTGAACGTCACACAATAAACTAATAGCATGTTGTCTCATTCGTTACCAAATCAACCGGATATGTGGAGGACTGCACTGTAAATCACTCAGTACCAATCACATACGAAGGATACATACCAAAATATTTTTTTGGTATATATCTGTATTCTCTTGGTAAATATTTGTATGCTTTTCGTATGTTTTTTCAAATGTGGCATGCTTTACATACTACTAAATCCATACCAGCACAATGTTAAAAGAAAGGATAAATCAACTCCAAAGTATGTTGATTTAAGGCCTTTTGTCAATAAAGATCATATTAATGTTACTACTGTTTTGTTAGTAGTGAGATAATGACATCCAAAGAGTCATACTTTCAATACTGAATTCAATTTCAATACGTGAGTCTAAGGCATTTCATGAATAATCTATAAGTATTCAACCATCAACAATTATGCATTATATAATTTTGAAATTAAGCAATTAATTAAGCAAAAATTAATCAATCCGAAATAAAAATACATTATAATTCATGAACGCAAAAATAGTTATGTTTGAGGTATATAATTCAACATGATTTCACGAAAGATATCGTATCAATGAATTGATGTTTAACAACTTGGTCCTTAAAGTAGAGCTAACCAAACGTCCTATTAATATTGCTGGAGAAGTAGCTACAACGACAATCTCGTGGAGAATAAAATTCACAATAAATCTAAGCTAGTTAAATATCACTGTATCAAACAAAACACATTCACGACTGGTATTACTGAAAAAAGTTATTTGACAGTAGTAGGTAATACACATATTATTTTGCCATGTGACTTAAAGCTGCACATACGAAATGCATACCAGAGGCATACGAATAAGGATGAAATTGCATCAGGTCTCATATATAAAACATACCAACAAATCGTATTTCAGTGTAAAACAGCCAATCACAGATATAATAGTTCGTATCGCTACATACCAATCACATGCGAAAGTAAGTGAGATATGGTATGAAAAACATACCAGATCTCTGTAAACATACGAGAATCTCGTATCAGATGTTAGTTTGAAATTGTATGTGATTTTGGTGTATGCTTGTATGTAATTTTCGTATCCAGCGATTTACATTGATGGGCTCAATGACACACTGCAATTTAACATTTATTTAGATTAGCATATACTTTAGATTTTGTAATTGATTTCCATGAGTTCTTATTACCTCTGTAAAGGCTTTCTGCAAGCACATTCAGAGATGTCACTGAAATATCCCATCACGTTGCCATTCGTCTGAATCATTGCTTAATGATCGTATTGATCGCATCGATAATATAGTTCTACACTCATCATTTAGTAAAATGGCTCATTCGATGTGTCCTCATAATCAAGGGACAGTTCTCTGCATTTAAGTATGTGTATTTGAAACATAAACATTAAAGCATTTGCGCATCATTGAGTTATTCAATGCAAACGTAGCGAACACACTGCTATGTATCAAAGAGTAGCTGTAGCAAAACACTGTTATTTGGAAAGTTTCAAGCACTGCTCTTTACAATTGGCAGACATAATTGTCTCAGATTATCATCTATGATGGCGCACGGGAAGTTTTCATAATGACATAATTAAAATCTCAAAAGATTTCTCTTCTCTCCCACGTTTTATCCTTCAAATAAAGCAATTCTAAATATAAAAAATTGAGAAGCATAGTTATCTATCTAAACGTGGGATTGACGAGACTCTTTTAGATTTGAGCATTTCTCTCTCATTTGCTCGGAGAGGCCTCTTTTCTCAAATGACGTCTTGAAACCAAAAACGTCAAAATGCTCCTTGATATTTTCTTATAAAGAGTGAGACTTTGAGCCATAGCTAGGTCCATGTCATTTCAACGTCCGAAAACCACTTTGTGTTTCAATCATGTTGCTTATTGAAATATCTTAATTTTGTCTGTCTAAATTATGCTTTTGTTATTTACAACCGGATGTATTCGCTTTTCATTTCATTGAATCATCGCTACCTACTACTTACTTTCTTTTGTCTTTAATGGCAAACAGGATTGGTCCGTGGTCAAATCAAGGGGTTCATTGAATCTTCCAATTGAGCAATATTGCGCTAGAAATATCGCGAGTGTAGTTTTCCAAAATTTCTAATTTCAAAACATTTTTACATTATTCATGAATCCCGACAATACGAAGCTCGGTCGATCTTGCATATACAAACTGATGTGCGCTTGCGTTGTTTAGTGTGGAAGTATTTCTGAAACTGTTTTCCTGTTTGGGTCTCCGACACCGATGTTTCGCACTCACCTATGAAATGCGATGGCGAAGCAGCCATATCACAGCAAATAGCTGTTGCGATAAATGCATATAAGGCATTTGTATTCAATGTGATGTTGCAAAGAGAAAAGTATATTTTAAAGCATCAGAATTGGTTAAGAATGCTTCCACAAAGTTGATCATATGAAGTTGGTCCACCTAAATTGTATCTAGATTCAATCGACTCGCGACGCACTTTAACGCTTCATTCACTAACTGACAGTTTATATTCTATTCACAGCTCTCAAATAAGCTAGTCTTATTAAATGCTTGCATCCGCGATCGTGGTTTCTACACAGTGTTCGTAATGAGAACTCAAAATCGATTTTCCGAATTTTCAATTTTTCCGTCGATTTTAACTCAGAATTATATGATTAGATTGCGATTGATTCAAATTGCTGCATCTTAAGTTTTCTACCTGTGGAAGTCTATGCTTTTAGATTTTCCTTAATCTTCATCTTATGATCAGCAACCAACAATATTAATCAGTTTTTGATGAATAGGTACCGAGGCCTATGTTAAAATAAGAAGTCTTGAATCTTGGATGATTTAATGTAATAATGTTAAAACGCAGAAAAGTTAACCTTTTATATGCCAACAATGCTGACAATTGCCTCTATTTGAAATGCTGTTTGGGTTATGAATGAGTTATAAATTATCCTGTTAGTCACAAGCGGGATAATTCACGAGATTTCATCAGCTTTCAATCCAGACAATCATCATAAACATGCGGGTTGGGAGCCTACAGGATTTTTTCATTCTTCATCATTGAGCAATTAGCCTGCATATGAGTAGATTTGAAGATCAAGTGAGATACTCTCAATTGGCTAAAAATTCAGAAAATAAACAAATTCGTTGCGAGGAAATCGGCTCCATAAGAAGTTTAACGTATTTAATACACCAAAACCCTTTTGTGCATCAAAACCAATGAAGTTTAGAAGTTTGATAACTCTTTCACCTTTTTAAATTGAAATAAGCAGTCACAATAAAAAGTGCCGATCTTCAAGTAACTTACGGCACTTTTCATGGAAAATGCATCTATTACATTCTAAAGTCAAACGTTTCTAAAATTCATGTGCAAGGTCAGGGTTGAGGACATCGTTGATAGCACTTCAGGACAAGTGTTTCATGTGATCTTCATTCACCGCAGCCTTTTCGCCTTGCTCTACTACTCTCTAAATGCGGAGCGAGAAAGTACAGAATGCAACTTCGGAATAATAACTTTTAATGCTTTCTACTTCATTTAAACTAGAAATAATCACGAAAACATAACAATTAGCATTGACAGTGAGATATCGTGTCATGTGAGAAATTTTAATGTCTGTTGTTTAAGTGTGGCGTGATAAAAACAACAAAGTCAAGGATTACGACTTTGTGTCGTTAAAAGCAATAAAGTTCCCCTTAATCCAATTGAAATTTGAAATATGAATTGAGTTGTCTACTCAATATTTGTGATTACTTCCAAGAGTAAATAATTTTCTCAGATGCTTTTATGATAGAAAGTAGCTATAAACAATTCTTGCAAGTGAACCTTAAGGGATCAGTACCTTAAGTTTACAATTCTTTGATGGATATATTCCAATGCGACTATGGCCAATCCGACTTTAATGCTCTGCTTATTATTTATGCTTGCCGAAGATAAAATGTTTCTCAGATAGTACAAGAATTTGATTTTACTAAAATCTTCCAGCTTTATTCAATCAAAGCATCCGATACAATATCATACAATAAAATGATTTAAACGTATTCTTCACATAGGCCTAGTCTACAAGATTGATAGGTCTATATTGCTACCTACAACACTTTGATCTCCCATACCTGCCGTTAAGTTGATTTTTCCTTTTCTCAGTTACAATATCAGAAGAATAAGACAATCATACCATTCAAGCAATTGAATTCTGGAACACTTGCAGAGCTGTATGTCCTGTCATCTTCTACCTTCTCACATGTCAGTCTATAATTGGTCGAAATATTTGTAATTGAACTGCTTCTCAATTATAACTCTAAATTCACAAACATACGCGATATACTGTATTTTGATTTCCCTTCAAAAATACGGGTACTCTGATAAATAAATACATATTGCAGTCTTCAACTATTGCCTGTTTTAAGTATTTGCTTCTTCTTAGATCTGGCTAAAGAATACATTTAACTGGTGATGTGCCAAAGTTAGCAGCTGTGGTGATCAACAATCGGCAGGTTTCGGTTCTTGTCCTGCTAAGTGAGCAAAAACGAACAAATGAATTTCTAATGGCTACTCACGGGCGTCGTGCATGAATAGAAAGGCATTCCGAACAGAGACTGAGTCATATGTGCTTAGGTTTGAATAGCGGAAGGACCCAGTTTCAAGTGATCTTCCATATATTTATATTTTTTAAAAAAGATGCTGTCGAACGCTTTCGGCTAGCATCCACTAGCCATGTTCACAACAAATTGACAAAGACGGTTTGCAAAGACACTTGGAATAAGATATACCACAGCAATCAACGCAGCCGACCAATCAGACACTATAGTCCGGCAGCCAGAACGAGTTTCTGCAGGGAAAGAGGCCGAAAGTAAGACTTTCACAGAATGATGTACACCCTATGCCTACTATGAATCGGCACGTCTGCCGAGTTCCTCTTCTTGTCAGACAGGATCAAAGAAAAACACATGCAAATCCAATGGGACGCAGATTGCAGTTTTTGGCTTAAATGAAATTTTGCATGTTTTCTCTGATTAGACAAAAAAGTACTAAGCCTAGAGTCATAATTTTTGGCATGGGATGTCTTCAAGTCATTTTCTATTATGTGCATGTGTTATTATCATGCATCTGATCGGGGATGTATGTGAGAATGCGGTTCAATGTGGATGAAGTGGGCCAACATGTTGGTGTTTGCCGACATTAAGAGGCTTGCCAAATCTGAGTGTGTTTAGCTTTATAAACAGGGGTACATGAACATGAAAGGAAATGACCTGAAGATATTCTATGCCAAAAATTATGACTTTAGACTTAGTACTTTTCGTCTAATCAGAGAAAACATAGAAAATTTCATTTTAGTCAAAAGCTGCAATCTGCGTCCCATTGGATTTACATATGTTTTTCTTTGATCCTGTCTGACAAGAGGAAGAACACACTAGAACTCGGCAGACGTACAGATTCGTAGTAGGCATAGGATGTACATCATTCTGTGAAAGTCTCACTTTCGGCCTCGTTCCCTGCAGAAACTCGTTCTGGCTGCCGGACTACTAGATGAATGCTTGCATGCAACGATCTCGACAGGCATGAAAGCTGAACAATAGACCGGCTTTTTTTCAATTTGTCGTGAGCATGGCTATTAGACGCTACTCGGAAACGTTCGACAGTGTTATTTTAATGAATATAAATAAATGGAAGATCACTTGAATCTGGGTGCTTCCGCTATTCAAACTTAAGTACAAAGGCTTGTTTTTGTGCTTATTGTCTTTCTTCAAACAATGCTATGCAATAAAATATCTTCATTGCATAAAAATATTCACTTTGATGCATTTCCGACTTTCAAATGTATCATTCGCTGGTTTGCGGATTGATTTGCCCACATTCATAAAGTAAAGTGTGTTATCACAGATAAGTGTACATCCACAACTTTCATCACACAAATGCACCGTAAAGCAGAATTACTGGATTATCAGAATATCCATTGCCAGTGCATTGTAAACATCAAAAGATTGATGGAGAAGCTAAGTTATAGGCCTAAATATATATAAATATTTACAAAATCTTCTCAATATGTCGCGTCTATTAAAACCATGGTCATTCTCAAGACCAGTAAAAATTTTTATTCAAGCAATAGATGGCAAATACTAAATTTAAAAGAGGCCTAATAGCTACAGGAAAGAAATCTCTTTTCGAAATGAATCTTAAAACACTGAGCTTATCAGTGATTTTGAATGTGTACTACTGGAAGCTTTCCATCTTTCCCCAACCTGAGGTATAAACGCAAGACTGTCTCGGAAAACAAAAGCGTTGGGAAATGTATTACGCAGACAAAGGAAATAATATTTGCAAACTTAAAAATTGCGTGATCAGAGATACAAACTTATGCTTCATACGGAATGTCACAACAAAAGGGAAGATTGAAAGCTACCAGTAGTACACAGTTACGGGAAGATATCTTTGTTTGTGCAATGAAATTTGAAAAGTGTTTCAAAATCTGCATTGGCATTTCAATTTTCTCACTCATTTGTCTACAAAACTGTCTAAGCTGACATATCAAAACATCAAATTTGATATCAACATACATGTATTGTCCACGAACATAGACGAACCATACAAACTTAATTAAGGCTAGAAAAATTTTCAACTTTGCAACTTCACTTTCTTTGAAAATTCGCATATGTGGTCAATTTTTCATGCTGAACTACATCAAATGAGCATTTTTACAAGTTATTGTACATGCAAGCCTACTATATATTGCTGGTGTCTTGTGACCGACAATTTTGTGGTCTCGGCCAGAGGGAAATTTTTGGTCGTTTTACGAGATTTTGATGTGATAATTATTGTCTTATCAAACTAAATTTTGAATGCATGACTACATCATGGTTCTTGATAATCCCGTGAGTTTTCATAAGATCCGGACAAAAATGTGGTTTCAACAACTAATTGAAATTCTGAGAAAAATCAGAAAAGTCTGGTCGAAAGAATACAAGACATTTTCTTTAATTCATAATTGCTCAATTGCGATGATCCATAGTTGATTTTTCCCTTTTGGTGCGATAACCTGACACATAAACGACGCATTTCGTCGTATAAAGAAAGTAAAAACATCATTTCTAAGTTGCGAGATGTGCATCGGTCAGAACACAATTTTTGGGGGGACACAGCTAATTGAAAAAAGTCCCAAATCAATGTAAATGCAATCCTGAATTATAGTCTGGCTAAAAGAAGGGTCCGTGCGCTTTTTGCTGATGCATAATTCTATTTGCATAATTCAGGCACACGCAACGGAATTTCTTTATCGGAAGATAAAGTAGGCCTACCTATGCTTGGGACAGGCTTTTTTGATACTTTTTCTACCTTGAGCTAAATTTATCATGACCGAAAAGAGGAGATCTTAAGGGTCAAAATGAAAAAAATATGAAAATTGGTTCAGAACTAAGGATTTTACAGACAAAAGACACGTGTTATATGAAGTGGATTTATCCGATGGCTCCAGCAGTGCACTGTTACTAGAAGACATCTTTCCGGTTAAGAATCATTGATTGAATGAATATTGTTCTATAGGATTCAAGTCATGTGCTTTCCCAACTGCACAGCTATTAAATCTAGTTTTATATTTGCCATCTGTTGCTTGAATAAAATCTTTGGTCCTCTTGAGAATGGACATGATTACGATTGCCGAGAGATATTGCAAATATATTTAGCATTGCTGACTGTTGCATTTTTTTTAATGTACTACACTGTAAATCGCTCAATACCAATCACATACGAAGGATGCATGCCAAAATATTTTTTGGTATATTTCTGTATGATTTTGGTATATATTTGTATGCTTTTCGCATGTTATTTCAAGTGTGGTATGCTTTACATACTAAAGCCATACCAGCACAATGTTAAAAGAAAGCATCAATCATGTCCAAAGTATGTTGATTTAAGGCCTTTTGTCAATAAAGATCACACTAATGCTACTACTGCTTTGTAAGTAGTGAGATAATGACATTTTATAGTCAAACTAACAATACTGAATTCGATTCTAATACATGTAAGTCCGAGGCATTTCATAAATAATCAATAAGTATTTGACCATCAACAATTATGCATTATGTAATTTTGGAACTAAGCATATTATCAATCCAAAATAAAGACACATTATAATTCATGAACGCAAAAATAGTTATGTTTGAGATATATAAGTCAACATGGTTGCTGAAAAGTTATCGTTTTATTGAAATGATGTTTATCAATTTAGTTCAAGGAAATGAGCTAATTATGAGTCTTGCGAATGCTATAAGACAAGTTGCAAAGATGACATGCGGCTTTAATTCCACAACAAATCTAATCTAGTTAAATACCACACTTTCACAAAGAAATATTCACGGCTGGTATTACTGGAGAAAAGTTATTTGTAAGTAGTATGTAGTATAACATATTTTTTGCCATATGACATAAAGCTATTCATACGAAAGACATACGAAAGACATACCAATTTGCATCGGGTCTCGTATATAAAACATACCAAGAATTCGTATTTCAACGTAAAACAGCCAATCACAGTTAGCATAGTTCGTATCGTTTACATACCAATCACATACGAAAGTAAATGGCCATTCGTATGAAAAACATACCAGATTTCTTTATATATACCAGAATCTCGTATCAAATGTTGGTTTCAAATTGTATGTAAACTTGGTATGTGTTTGTATGTAATTTTCGTATCCAGCGATTTACAGTGTAGGTACATAGCGGTACCGATACAGCAATAGTGTCGCAGGTTCTGAAGGTCCATTCACACCGCACGCGGCGCGGCGCGTCTTCACGTGTCCGGAATTCGTTCAGAACCTTAGTAAACCTATGGAGCTGTTCACACAGAGACGCGAGAGACCGCGCCGCGTCCGATGTGAGCAGCTCATGGGTTGATTAAGGTTCTGAACGAAATTCCGGACACGTGAAGACGCGCCGCGTTCGGTGTGGATTGACTTTTAAACAGCAGCTTCTTTTTAAAAAACCAAAGTTTAAAACACAATATTATTAATGGATCATGCCTTGTTTCAAAACTTTGTTTTCCAAATCAGTTTCAAAACATTGCATCTGAAATGAATTTTTCTACTGTTTTCATGTTTTGAAACCAACATGTTTCAAGTTGTTTAACTTGTTTTAACCGTTATTCATACAACTTGCATTCGAAAGACGCCATTTACCATGCATAAACCTACCATAAAATTACCATGCATTGAGATCCCAGTAATTGAGAGAATGATCACTTACTGGTTGGCACCTTGATGGTGCTTTGATCATTTTGAGAGCAGATTAAGACAAGCGAGTCAGTAATACTATTTACAGCTTGACCGGGAGGCAGATGTGAAGGCATAAAATGCTACCAAGATATTGAGTTTGTGTTGACGAACACGCAGGTCTATAGGTAAACATGCATGTAATGCGATGCAGGCATATATTACTTGCGATATAAAAAGGCTTACACGAATAGCATGTTTTCGACATTACCAGTGCTCCATTTCACAAAAAACAGATTTTGAGATTTAGATTTTTTAGGATTGGCCGATCATTTGAAGAAGCCTTTTCAAAGTATTGAAGTAGAAAGCGGAAAACGGGAAAACGTCAAATTCTTTTGGTTTGATACATGGATCTTTAATAAACCTAAGCGTTGCATTTTTAATTCCTTTTAAATGCTTTCTTTTTTCTCCAGGATATGTGCAGTCTTACGAAAGGAGAGCAGCAACTTTTGGCAGGTCGCAAGAGGAACTCAATGAACCGCTCCACATCAGAAAACACATCTGGTCCACCTTCTCCGGCCTCTGTCAACATCGGTGATTCGCCGCGTTCTGAAGACTGTCCATGTGATTTAGAATCTGATTCGCTAGCAAGTGGAACAACATGCGTGGCGTGTGCTCGTCGAGCGGCTGACAGCGAGCTGCGATTGGCTGCTAGGATGCACATTCGTGAAAGACTTCGAAATTTGGCTCTTCCAGCTCCTTCTGCACCTCCATCGAGTCCAGAGCCAGGAGAACTACGAGGTACACAACTGACGGTTATCCCACCCATTGGACGTGGCAAAGCAGTGATCAGAAATGACGGACAAACAACTCGCTTCGATATCTTTCTGCCACGGACCGACGAAAATGCTGAAGGTGCCAATGGAGCTGTGTCTTGTTCTTCTTCATCTTCTTCCAATTCTTCTTCTGTCCCTCCTAAGTCCTCCTCTTCGTTATCTGACGTAGAGGAACTTCCTCAAGAAATTCTAGATGAGCTAGATGCTGTGAGGAAAAGACAAGGGAATGATTGATGACGGATATAATCGACTTTTCAGAAGTATTTTTATATGAGCATTACTTCAAATGGTTGTAACGCATGAACACTCAATAAAGATCTTTCAGCTTTCTTGTAAACTTAAATACACTTAGAGCCTTTTCTGAAGCAGCTATAGAATAAAAGAAAAAATTTATGGGTCTTTGCAATACATTATCAATAGTGTTGAATAGAGAATCCGAAATCGTCATATATTGCAGCAATAAAATATTTGATGTTGCATGGCATGTATTCAGCAACGACCAAAGAATAAGATGATCCATTTTATTGAATCGCACCCATCTTGCAGGAAATCATGTATTTTTGAAAATTAAAGTCGCTAAAAGACATTTTTCAAAAAAGAACCGCTAAGGGAGTATGAGAGCATATCAAAGTTCGCTTCAAGGAGGAAGATATGGATTGTACAAAAAGTATGAGAACTTTCTTCGAACAATGTATGTAAAGGCATTGCTAATTTCTATGCCATAGCTTACAAAGTTTTTTTATATCAGATGATACAAATCATGTCTTGCTCTGTTTTTTGTATGCATGTGATGCATGTACATGTAATTTCATCCATAATCTGGAAATATTTTATATAAAACTCATGTAAGCAAACATATAGTAAGTCGTTAATCCAAAATGTCATGTATTCTACAGAGTTGATCACAAAAAAGAGGACCACCTAAATTATATCGAAATTCAATCGATGCTCATGCCTCCCAATCGTGGCGCACATAAACTCTCCATAAACACAATCCGAGTCTGCATTCTAAGCTTTGATAAACTTGCATTCACTATTTGTTTCCTGGACAGTGGTCAATATATAAAAATCGTTCAATTTACAAATTGTTGTTTTCAAAAGGAAAGGACGGAAATATGATGATGATTAATGAATCAGGAACGGGAAGAACAAACGTTTCCTGGGATTTCATTTGATATATTGCTCAACGAAATCGGTGAACTAACAAAGTTATCCTGAAGTTTTCACAAAATTGTAACCATATGCACAAAATACACGTATAATGGTTGAAAATGTCATATACTCGCCGCACAATGACGCAAGAACAATTAGAGAATGCGTGTCTGTTTCTTCTATAATCTTCGAATGCATGTGCTTACTATTTATCATGTGCATTAATTGAATATAATTTTGCGATGTTGAGAAAGATGATAAAAGAAGTTTGAACTATTGAATCAATATTTTAATGAAATCTACATATTCTTGCTACTTACATCGTAGAAATTCTGAAGATACCAAACACGAACATACATGTATTTCATGAAAAAGTGAGAATATGACATTTTCAAGCAGTTACGGCTTTGTGATAAGTTAACAACGATGTCACTCACTATTCCTCTCCTGATTCAACAAGCAATATGTCAAAAGAAGGCTCAGGAAATGCATGTTCGCATGGTATCATGCTCACATGTTTTCCTCGGGAAAATTGCGATTCGCAAATTGAGCGATTTTCATATTTTCACCAGTGTCCAGAAAGTGGACACAAAATGATCATATAATAGAAAGCTGAGAAATCAAGCTCTCGAACGATATTTGGGATATTTGGGAAGTTGATGTGCGACGCGATTGGAATGCATGAGACTCGAATGAATTTCAATATGATTTAAGTGGTCTGTTTTTTGTGATCAACTCTGCATCTACGCAAAATATATGCCATGAGCTCCCACACTTTATTTAATTCATGAATCAAGAGCAATTTACCTCTTAACTTTCAGACATTCCTAAGTTTGAACAATCAAAAAGGCTTATTTTTGTCGCTCCTTGATTTCCAAGCTGAAAGGCATACTTGTGTGAAATCTTCACATCAATCAGGAAAATGAAAGTTCAAGACGGAGTTTGTCTTTATTTCAACGTTGCCGTGACGACTGAATTGAAATAGTAGCAGTTTTATTTGCAACAACTTGCTATAACTTTATTCTTCAGTGCACGCTTTTGTTATGGATGGCATTAATTTTTCAATTCGATGATTTGCAATAGTGCATTGTGGTGAACCGATGTCTGTTTCAAAATAATGGCGCAATAGGCACTTGCTAGCACTTACTCACGAATACTCGTTGGCATACTTCGACAATTTTCGCGAATTTAAGGGTTGTCTCACCGAAGATGATGAAAACGGCACATAAATACCTTCATTGTGTCGTAGCATACACATTGAACACATAATAATTGAAAACTGAAATAATAATAAATTGATACATAGTACATTAAGTCTGCCAATAATTCTCTTGTAGAAAGTTCTCTTGTCTCTTGTATTAAGTTGACCCATTCTGACACGAAAACATTAGACATAAAAAAATCTTGATTTAAAAACTCATGGTTTATTTTGGAGACATGTTGTAAAAGCGCTTTTCCTTTTTATAGATTCTTTCAAATATTGACTAATGATTCAATACTTGTCTATGTAAACTGACACACAAGGCTTTGTCATATTAACACCTCATAAAAGCGTCTTTTGTTGGTGTTTAGATGTATTTAGCACTGGCAGCAATTAATTATGCACTGGTGCGATATAGCTAACTTACGTGTGAAGAACAATATAATGTGATCAACAACAATGAAATTAGATAAACGATAGATCAAATTGAACTTGCAAAAGCTATGCGGCTGGTAGGATTCGAACCTACGACCAAGGTTAACCAGATCTGTGCTCTAACCAACTGAGTTACGAGCCATTGATGCGACTCTGTCAATTGGCACGATCAAATCCTCACCACCACACATCAGTTGTCAAGGCAATAATAATCAATGAATACATAACTCGTCACAATTGTGACCGCCGACATTGAGGCAAGTAGCGGGGAACGATTGTTCACCAAAGCATCTTAAACCATGTCGTGAATGCAATTAACAACAATGAAATTAAATAAACGATAGATAAAATTGCCATTCAAAAGATTTGCGGCTGGTAGGATTCGAATATGTATGTGAGAAAGAATATGTATAACAATAATAGCAATAATCTCATTATCTCAATTATCCAATGCTGCTGCATTTCCTATGAAATTGTTTCTGATTTCCATTGAATAGCTCCGGCGTTATTAAAAATTATCTAGGTAATCAATTAATTGAATTTATATATCATCGCTATTTGAATGATTAATAGGTTGCCTGATTTGATTATTTTTATTTTGACATTTTGCTGCATAGGCCTATATGCTTCTCAATTTCTTCTTATGTATCTCAATTTTCATTACTTTTTTCTTGAGATCTCACTATAACGAAATAGGCTATATAAGCCTTCATACTTGAGAAGTCGCATGATAATCACTTTTTTGGAGTTCCAAATAATAATTTGGAGTGACGTTTTGACAGACATGAAATGCAGATAGCTATATTCGTAACTGGATATGAACATTGATATATTTTATTACAGACTTGCGTTCGAACATCATCATCACAGTGATAATCAAGTATTGAATCAAATGAGTAAATAATCCCACGCACGTGCCTAGATAACAGAAAATACATGTAAAGCAGAGTTTGAAAACTTATTATAAGAGTGTTCAAATATAGTAGAGAACTAAATAGGTGCGTGCTTGGTGGCGCTTGCAGGATCATGCCCTCTGGATGCTATCTTAACGCTGATAGTAACTAAGCAACCCACCGAGTCGGGCCGGTTGTAGCCTTGAGGAGCCTTGGCCTAAATACCCAAGGTGAAGACCAACGGCGGCGAAGAGAGAAAACCGACGAACAACAGTATGGCGAAGACCAGCCACTTCAATCTTCAAGTAACTGACGACTCACCAGAATCCTCCTTTTGGCAGTAGGTGAGGAGGCAGGTGACTGGAGAAATCATCAGGTTTAATGTACATGGTTCAGCACCTTTCCGTTTATCCAGCCTCGGTAAGGGAACTTCGTCCGAGTACAAGGCACTGTTCATGATCTCAGCAAGTTGGTCATCGAGAACATTAACTGACCATCATCTTTCCCCAATGAATTATGCTAGCTCAAACCGACCCGAGTTCGGCGTGCCGAAAGGCAGGGGTGCGCTAGCAATCACGCGGTCTTACAGTTTCCCACGGTCAACGTGTGTACAGTAAGTCATGACAGCGACATCGATTACCTCATTCATGAATTGGACAACGTCAAAGCAGTCGCTGTCAGCATCCAAGAGACTAAGTCGAAAAGCGAAAGAATTTCAAATTGGCAAACAGGTCATGCAGTCTTGTAAATCAGGAAAAGGAATAGGAGGAGTTGACTTTATTGGCCACCCTAATCTGAAACACCTGATTGAGAAGTGCAATGGCATCAATAATCGGATAGTGACCTTAACACTGAATGTTAACAGATCTTCTTGGAAATGTATCAATGTCTATATGCCTACAAGTGACTACGATGACGAATATATTGATGAGATCTATGAGTCGATTGAAAAAGAAATGAAAGAAAAGCGTGAATAAATTGTTCTCGGAGACTATTTATCTATTTTAAATATATGTATGTGTAAAAACATTGAAATATCGTGTGTTAACAGCATTTTTCGAAGGAAATATCAGACTGCAAAACAGTATAAAGAAGCTCTAAAAAATATGCAAGGGTGTCATTAACCAGGGGCCTGTTTAATGAAATCAAGCAGCCTAATATGAATCGGCAACATTTTGTGCAGAGAAAAATATGAACCTCTCAAGGTTGCCTTTTTATAAAAATAAATTTCTTAACTGAAAATGCTGTAGTCAAAATTTAGTAGTGATATAGACTGAGTTTCATAAAGATTTTGGACTAATGAAGGCTGTGATACACGTCATTGTAGATGCCAGACTAAAACAATTCTAGATGTTAATTCGTAAATAAAATATTTGAATAGTATATTGTAAAAACTACTTTCTAACAGCAGTTAAAATTATTGTAGGAAGGTAATTTTAGGTAAATGTATTCTGTTAATCACTGCATCCTGCAGTCAGTCATTTTCAACTTGCAAAGGCTCTGTGGGATAGACACATATTGTATAGATTTTGATGAAATTCAATATGAAGGAGGTGAATGAGGTATCGAGGAGCTGCTGTGACTCCATTGAATTATTTACAATGAGGCACGAGTTGACATGCCGATTCCTCGCGCGATTCCACAAAATGCGTCATTACAAAGTGGCGAATTGAAAATTAATGTGCACTTGTACATGATTTTGTACATAGCATTTCATAACACAAGAACTTCCATTTCCAGTCCAATTCCTCTTAGATTATAAGAAATATTCTTAGATTTTATCGGAATTTGTGGATCAACATCGAGCAACTGATATAGTAGCATCATGAGGCTACTCTATGGAATTAAGCAAGGAGATCTAGATAATATATTAACGTACGGGAGTGGAAACTCATTTTTGACTTTACCACATAGGGCTGACAAAGCATAACTGTGTGAAATGACTCAGAATGTCCTAATGAAGCTTTTATCATCCAATAGCTGTTCAAACCCTACTCGTTGTGTTATACTTTGTTCTAATTAGCACAAGTACAATTATTTTTGCAAATTATTCTAGATAATGAACAAAAATACCCGTTTGATCCATTAATACAGATTGTTTCATAAAAAATGGATCACCCTTAAACATCGCCTTAACTTCAACTTTGTCTAACTCCGCCAAACTTGAACGAATTTCTCTGAAATTTGGAAGATATGTCAGTTGTGCTTACTAATATCATTGTTGGAAATTTCAAGCATGAATATTGATTTGTTTTCCTGTTATAGATAAAAAAGTAGTAGATAATTTGATCTTCATTTAGCAATGTTACACAAAATCATACCTCACTCTTATAAATTTTCATTTGTTTCCTTTTTTATGTAATATGTTGTTCTACAAGCCAAAAGCTATCAAGCAAAACAAAAATAAAGAAAATCGGTCAATCAGAGCCAGTATAGCACTATCATTCATCAACAATAATGTAACTGATACATGTGATTAACTGGACTTCATGTTCCATAGCTTCCTGACTTCGTTGCGGTGGTGTTGGCAGCACTCCTGATTGCTTTCAGATAGAAATCTATCTCTTAACGGTTGAAAACAATGCAAAGCACAAATGAACAATAACGAGATCGCATTCACAAAAGGCAAAGTGTCAGCCTTGCTAGAGCTAGGGTTTTCTTTGCGAGCTACAAGCAAGCGACTAAATGTCCCTTGCACAAATGTGCATCGATGGCATAATGATGATTTTCGACTCTGTCGTAAAGAGGACTCTGGCCGTCCACGCAAAACATCCAAACGTAGAGACCGCCTAATTTTGAGATTTGTTAAAGTTGATCCAAGTCTCTCGTTCACTGAGATGGCTGCACTAGTCTCGTCTATTTCCAAGTCCACTATTCGTAGAAGACTTATTGAGTCGAATTTCAAGAGCTGTAAGAGGCCATCTCAGATCGAATTATCAGATCAGCATACAAAAAGACGTCTCAGATGGGCAATGAGTCATTGTCACTGGCGAAATCAATGGAATCGGGTTGTCTGGTCTGATGAGCCATCAGTCCGTCTGAAGGATAGTGATGGTCGATTGAGATTATGGATAAAATCTGATCAGGAAATTCCGAGACATTTACATCGTCCCCGGGTACAAGGTGGTGCGACTCTAATGATTTGGGCTGACATTTGGACCAATGGCCGCTCTGAACTTCACATAGAGCAACGAACCATGAATTCTGAACGCTATGTGAATGTTTTACGAATGAACATTGGCCAAATGACAGATCAACTTGGTGATCCATCGACTTGGTTATTTATGGATGATAATGCTACGTGTCACATGAGTAGTAGAGTCAACTTATGCAAGTCTCAATTAGGGCTTAGGACATTATCTTGGCCAGCTCGTTCTCCTGATCTGAATCCCATAGAAAATGTATGGAGTATTCTAAAACGTAACGTTCGTCGTTCACTGCTACCTACAGATGGCGTATCACAACTTACGTCACTGTTAAAAAGAGAGTGGAGAAAGTTAGATCAGTCAAAAATCAACGATATCATTGAATCAATGCCTAGACGAATTGGTAATGTCATTGACAATAAGGGAAGGGCCGCAAAATATTAGCTTCTTAAGAACCGTTACTTTATCATAGCTTATCAGATTATATAAGGACATTTAAATATATTAGGGACATGAAATAACATGAAAAATGCTTTCTGTATTATACTTATGTTTTACTTAGTCAAATTTTAGGATGATCCACTTTTTATGAAACGGACTGTACATACATGTTGTGGACACTTATCAAAATTATATCTACGTCTTAGACGTTAATTTTGACAATTTTCTTGAGGAGTTTTGAGAGATGGTGTCACTGTTGACGAGTTTTCTCAGATTCTTCGCGAAGCAGTTGAATAGGCTAATTATAATGGCATTCAATAAAATGTGGCCCGAAGAGCAATTTTTATTGAAAGTGACTTTCAGGCCAAGTAAAGAGGGAAGTTTCTTCAAGACGTTGGCTAGGAATACTGCTCTTGCATTCTGCAAGCACATCAATTCTCTTCTCTTATCTTCTGAATCGAATTTCTATAAAGTAAGAAAGATATCAATGACACAGTGTAACAAAAGTCGGATGGTGCCGACAATCCTCCACGATTCACATCATTGAAAATCAACTTTTTGTCGTCAATAAACTCAAGTTCATTTTCGTCGTTCTCGATTAAAGTTGTTTTGCAATTGGCGCATTTGTTGCGACGTGAGATACTGCGACCAATATATCCGGCCACATAGTACACCGTTGCCCTCTCAACCTCATCAAGGTTATCAATATCCTCAAATGAAGCGTCATCGAGATGAAGGTCAATGAACGATGACGACGATACAGATTCCTCATCTGAAGGAAGATCCGTTTCAATGTTATTCAGGGTAGAAATATCAATGCGCGATTTAATCAAATTCAATGTTCGTAGTTTCTTCTCTGCTTCGAAGAGCTGTTTGCAGCTGATGTAGTAGTTCGCGCCTGCCAAAACGAGCTCCGATGGAATCGGAGCTAAATTTACCAAGTAGAAGGTAAGGAAATCTCTGACCATCAAACAGGTTCTCAATCAAGTCAGCAATAGCCGCCAAAGTCTGGCGCACAGCTGTAAATGTCGGCTGCGTCAAGGAATGAGAAGGGTTTTATTATACCAGTCCGCAATATAGCGAGGGCTATCTCGGAGATGATCAATTTGCCACGTGTTTTCACGACGTACGGGATCAAAGAATACTTCTCGTTTGTTACGACCTGAAACCATAAATATGTCAGATTATGATCGTATAGTAGGGTTGTACGGTAACTTACGACGCTTAAACCCGACGGTAAGTTACCGGGTAACATATATTTAAATTACCGGGTAATTTATTATAAAATTGTTGTTTTTCAGACATTGAGGAGTCTTCCACTTTGTTTTAACTCTTAAATATATTTTTAACTGACTCCTTGTAAATTTTTCTCCATTTCAAGACCGGTTTCACTTTAAACACGTGTGTAGTTATCGATGTAGAGCAAATTGAACATTTTTGTCATTTTTGGATACATTACCGATTCTTTTAACCTGGCAATTGTCGTCAGATCTCCTTGATTATGTTAGGTAGCTGTGGCACTAAATATATTAGTGTTGATGTGCTCTATGTTCAAATTTGTTGGCTGCATTATGATGTAGGACCTATAATTTGGATGGTGTAATACTGGTCTTGCCGTAGCTTTCAGTCGTATGCAAAAAGTCATGTGTGAAACCTTGTGTTTGAAGACTTTATCTAGTTTATCTGATCAATCATAATATGCCTTTTATAACTGATGATTTTGTCGTGTTATAATTGTGGGCAGTGGCTTTCGCCGCAACCTAGTTGGATCAATAAGCGTATTTTGGCTACTGATCCGCCCTTAATAATGTCAAATTACTGTATTTTGTACCACTAGGACGCAGCGGTACCTTCATGCTAAATTGTACAATTAGCCTTGTACATCCCTTTACAAATCGATCGCCTCATCTGTTGGCTCAAACGTTGTAGGCCACATAATTTCTGCTTATCGCAATCGCAATCATGTATTTCCGAAAACCTAGATGAACTACCACTCTTCCATTTCAATTTTGGAACGGAAATGAAACTAGTCCGTTTCCAGTGTTATATAATAGATAGGTGTGATAATTACACGTAGGCCTACTGGAATCGCATGCAGTAAGGCAGTGGCGATGCGAGTTCAAGACTGACATGATCTACTATCGCATTTTGTACTCAATGCACTTTCGGGATCTGCCGAGTAAGGACTCAGTTCACAGAAAAAAGAATTGCCAGTTTTAACCATTTATTGGTAGGCCCCTATTATTACGCAATGAATATTATATTCATAACTCCGTCTATTCATTACACCTTGGAAAATATTTCTTTCAATCTAAATTAATACAAACATATACATTCTGTATGAGAAAAACAAAAATAACTCACGCAGACCTAGGTAGTATGAGTCTTAAAATCTTAAATTGCAGTTTTCTTAAAAAACGTTGAAAAATCACATTCCTGGTTTTACCTTTACACTTTTCAATAGTCTTCGTAGGCTATGAAATGTGCGAAATGGATTTAACAAGTCAAGATAGTGCGAACGACTACCAAGAAGGTTACAGAGCACTGGTTTAGAAGATATTGAAGGGCCCCTTTAGGACCATTTTCGGGGAAAAGAACAGGTAGGGCCGAGGGTCAAGACTAGAAATACTTCTTAAGTGAAAGACAAGAAATGATATTAAAAATTAAGAGAAGAAAGCCTAGGAAAAAAGGAGTTATCTGATATTTGTCTTCTCCAGTCTCCTGCAATAAACTTTTCATCTTATTGTTAGGGGTCGCCTTGCGATGTGCATGTGGTCACCACTCTCCTACGCCAATCCACTCGATCATTCGTCGCACGAGTACTTTCTGCTAATCTCATCTGTGGAAAATCCAGACCCTTTGCTAATTTAGTAAATGAAGAACAAACACCACGAGTTGGCGAAGCCTTTCGTTCATTTTTATCAAGGCAATACATGAACTGTGAAATGCAGATACAGTCAGTGTGGAATTACGTAAAACTGAATGGTTCTCAACATCGGACTGTGATAAGGAAATGATTGACCGTATGTGACTTCAAGTTAAAATGAAAGTTGAATCAGAAAGTCTCAAATCAACTACTGAGAATATCTATCTCCAATAGAGAATTGAAGGGTAAAATCAATACAGTCAAACTTCAACTGAAAATAGTTATTCTGAGGTTTTTTAAAATTTCCATTGTTGTGCACCATTTTCTTGCCACGTCAATCTTTAACACGCGTATAAAAGATAATATCCACTTTTTTCAATTTTTTCAATGTCTCTTGATTTGTGGTCTGAAATAAATGCGCATCATGTCGGCATAGCCTACCTGTAGTCCTTTACCCACTAATGAAGCCTTATGACGATGGGTCTTTCTAAATTATGCAATTTGCAAATGTGATTTTTTTTCGAATCAAGCGCAGACTATCTGATGAACACGAAAAAATCTTGCTCATGTACGTAAGGATAGGTTAAACTTCATCGCTAAAAATGATAACCAAATAAAGATACCCTGGTACAGAATAAAATCATTGGATTACTTAATGACGGACTCTTAGTAAACATTCACTGTGAGTCATCAGAACCGGAAAATCAGATAATAGACCATGTAGCGCCTTCGAAGGCCCAAATATTTTCAGGGGAAGAGCCAGAAGTAACCGATGATGCTGAAATACGTTTTTCCCTTTATTTCTTTCTTAAAATAAATTCTGTCGGAATCAATATAATCGATGTAACTCGGATAACTTGGAAACAAGAAAATATTCATAGCCTATATTAAAACTACATACTCATTTTCCCCCATGTTCTGCAAAACTTTGCTCATTTTATCCCGTTTCACCTAAGATGCTATAGGCCTAACTGAAGAAAAGGCCGCAACTTTCAGAAATGTAATGTGCACTTGAGATACCCAAGATGACGGCTGTCCTCAATGATAGTCTTGGTTGGCGAAATTTCGTCCATGAGAATCACTATGATAGACATGCTCACATAAGTAACGGCTTCATAAAAAGTCATGGGATCCTTCACAACTGTAGCAACACTTTCTTTGGCGCGGTTTCCTCTCATGGCATTTCAGAAAGTGTCAAACATGTCACGCACGGGACAATTTGATTTCTTTGTAAAATATTAGAAATGTACAAAAGCGCTATTAATCCAACTTACCATATTTTGCAAATAAAATACTCACAGAATGAGGATAAATGAGGACATCAAGTATCATAAACTACTATTGAAATAATCGATTTTCGCTTAATCGATAATCGCTTTTGACTGGAACATTCCATCCAAATTCCTGTCACTATAACATGGGGCTCTTTATGTATACCGATCGCTTCTTAAATTTCATAATTGAGCTTCTTTGTAGAATGCCTACAATACTTTGTTATTGTTACTTATTTATGTTATCACTTATTCAGTTGTCTACTCATATAAACTGTAAAATCCATTAATGAAAAAATACATCAGACTTTATTTTACGATAGGTCTCCATAACCTTGTTTTATATGCGTAGGCAGAACACAGCAGGCATATAATAGGTGAATTGGGAATAGGCTAAATTACAGTGGAATTCTATAGAATAGGTTTGAATAGTATGCCTATCATATCTATTTTAGATGCCATCTATTTTTTCGCGCTAGTTTTCTGTGCTCCCGTTTCCGCTTTCACTCGAAATTACCGCTTCCGTTTCCGCAACACTGATCTCAATGACATTGATGAATTGGAGGATATGATAGATTTATATGTTTTAGGTACATTTTTTATTTCCATTATATCTCAAAACTCACATATCACTTTCTTTTTTAGATGCCGAAGAACTTTTGCGATGTTTGGAATCATTTCTCAAAAATTACTGTTGACAGAAAAATGAAAGGATTTTGTAAGTATTGTGATACCTCATTTGTCGCAAACGCCACGAGAATGAGATGACATTTAACCGAAGGATGTCCAAAGGTCCCACCAGAAGTGAAAGAATTATACAGAAAGGAAGTTGTCAATCAGTCAGTTGCATCATCACGAAAGCGAATGAAGATAATGGCCTTTCGAAGTCTACTCACAGATAACGTAACCGTAGTCACTGGAAGTGATAACAAAGATAGTAATAGCATAAATGAAACCTCTTCAATTAGTCACCAGTATGTCAGCAAGATTTCACGAACTGATAAAGAACCTTCACACAGCCAGTCAACAGTGTCGATTTCAAACAATCAAAATCAATGCAGTATCCTACCATTTATCGATCGCGTTAGGTCATCGGAACAAACTGAGATTGAGGAATCATTAACCAAGGCAATTTATGTGACTGCTTCTCCCCTGATTTTGATCATTCGTGGTGTGCATTTTTTGAAATGATAAGACCAGGATTTCAAATTCCTTCCAGACAAAATCTTAATGGTCCACTTTTAATGAAGGAGAAGAATAGAGTTAGCGATTACGTTCGAGGATTGTGCAAAGATTCGCCATCTATTGGTATGTCCGCTGACGGCTGGTCGTGTATATCGAATGATTCTCATATTCAAGTCTTATGTATGACTCCAACCCCGTTTTTCTTTAAAAGTATTCACTCAGAAGAAATGCGACACACTGCAAAATTCATGAGTGACATTATCTGCAATGCGATTGATGAATTTTGTGAATTTTCTAATGTAGAGGCTAAGAGCATTCAATTTTTGGTGACTGATAGCGCTGCCAACATGATATCTGCGTGGATCGAGATACGAAATCGATTCCCTTGGATAAACACGTGTGGTTGCTCGGCGCATGGCTTGAATTTACTCGTTTCTGATATGCGAAAAGTTCTGTCAATCAGCACAGTTATAGCAGAAAATAGTGAAATATCCAAATTCTTCCGTTATAGACATGTTCCCCTATCCATCCTGCGCCTTCACAGTCCTCTTAGTGTCAAACTTGGAACTCCCACTCGATGGGCAAGCTACTATCAAATGTTGAAAGGAAATCTTGATCTGAAAATGCGCTCCGATTGTCGATCATTGATGATAATTGCGAGGCGCCTCAACATCTACAGCTGAGAATTCTGGATAATTCAAATTTTTGGGAACCGACTGACGAAGTGGCTTCTCTTCTTCGACCTATTTCGCATGCTATCGGTGCTGCTGAGGCAACATAGATCAAAACAGCTCTTCAAAACCAATCGTTCTTATCAGAATGCGAAACAGCAAGGATTCTGTCAGCTTTTGACAAACGGAAAGAATTTTGTCTCTCAAACTTGCATTTCGCTGCAAACTTGCTGGATCCGCGATTCCGAGGTCGAACATTGTCTGAATTTCAGATGGTGACAGCAGAAGATGAGATCTTAAGGTTGGCAAACCTTGAAAAGCTGCGAGTCGACGACGTAACAACTGACCTGTTGGAATATAAAATGAAGTCAGGTAACATATTCAACAGTGCGAGGCACATCTGGCAAATATGGTATCATACGCTACTGATCCTGTCTTATGGTGGCAAGGGAATTGTTCGAGTCGAGCCTTGAAAGTTGCTGTGATTCTTTTGACTATGTGCGCCACGAGTGCTGCAACCGAGCGTTCAAACAAAGGATTTGGGTTACAAAAAGCAAAGCTTAGAAATAGATTATCAGATGAACATGCAGCAGATTTAACCTACGTCGCTTACAACTTGAAGATGAAACAGCGCGCTGGACAACAAAAAAGAGGAGCAAGTAGATCCCAATTGATTTACCACAATAATGAACAGGTTGTTATAATCCAAGAGGCAAATTTCGATGATGCCAAGAGTGTTAGCGAAAACGAAAATTCTTCAGACGAAGAACAATGTGACATGGACATCGGGGATCTTCCAGATGAAGATTTGTCCATACCTGTACCATCCGGGACGTTCGTTGCCGCCAAAATATTTGAAACGGTGAAATCTAGGCCGTCCCTAAGACACAAAGTCTTCATTGGAAAAATTGCTGAAAGTCTTGACAATGACGAGTATTTGGTTTCTTTCCTTAGAATGAACAAGTTCGGAATTTATGTTTTTCCTGAAGTAGAGGATACCTCTATCGTTGACAGAAAAGAAATAAGATGTTTAAAAGAACCTGCGCATACAAGGCGCGGTGGTTATGTATTTACAGCTG
Source organism: Prostheceraeus crozeri (assembly GCA_907163375.1). Classification (NCBI taxonomy): domain Eukaryota; kingdom Metazoa; phylum Platyhelminthes; order Polycladida; family Euryleptidae; genus Prostheceraeus; species Prostheceraeus crozeri. The sequence continues at coordinate 150,056 of CAJQUW010014506.1, forward strand.
AAGATATTGAGGAAGTGGTCTCAAAGTTGACAGCATGTTTATAACATATACTTCAGCTCGCAATACAGTATTTCCCTGTTAATTCAACAACCCACTAAATTGGTCATGTTTTCTATTTCGCAAATCGATGAATTTTATGAAACATTTGCCCACTTTAAAATCGATGAATTCCCAAATACGGATGAGTAGGCCTTTTGTTATTTTGCCTTTGTCACGAGGTTGGGGAATTATCCGGAAAATACTGTATCGCGTATTTTATGATGATTAGCATTTTCGTTGTGAGCTGACTTACACTGATATGTCTCAACCAACAATTTTATGATTCTACCCTTCTAAAATCACAAAAATAACTAATCGAACTAAGTATTGCCTCAGTGATTTTGCTCTACTGTGAAATTCTTCTCCATTTAAATGGGCCTTGAAAACTGGTCATCTATTGTGGTTTGGTGGAAAAGTGAATTAAGTTCGATATACATATTTCGATAGCTTAACGCTATCATCTTCAGGAGCAAAAATAGTGATTCAATCAATATTATGCACATGATCACGAGCATATCAAATGACACTGGATATTACTATCCATGAATGTACATGGAGATTGTGAGGGAGAATGATGTTGGTAAGGGTTAGTAGGCTAGGCATGCGGCAGATAGAACTGGGTTACATGGTACCAGTTGGAGATGACCTGATCTGACTTAAAGAAACCCGTTCCTACAGACAAGTAGTCTTTTGAGAACTAGAGGAACAAGAAATCATTCAATGTTGATGAAACAAGAGTTGAATGATTTCTTGTTCCTGTAGTTCTCGAAAGACTACTTCTCTGCATGAACAGGTTTCTTTTAGCCAGATCAGGTAATCTGCAACTGGTAGGCTTAACATGTAACCCAGCTCTATCTGCCGCATGCATAGGATACTAACCCTTACTAACACCGTTCTCCCTCACAATCTCCATGTATATTCATGGATAGTAATAGTATACAGTGTCATTTGATATGCTCGTGATTTCTGAGCATAACTTTGATTGAAGTACTATCTTTGCTCCTGAAGATGATAGCGCTGAGCTATCGAAATGTATTGAACTTCCGCTAAAATACAAATACTTGACCTTCCACAAAACCACAATAAAAATGTGTCTCCATTGAAACATGTCTGTAATAAGCTCAGTATAATTGTAATATATCTCATAATTTTATATGATCGTTAAAGAGGCCGAATCATGCTAAGTAATTTCCTTGTATGTTTTTCTTTGTTTCATTTGTTGCATATATTTTTTGGAAAAGCAAAAAGCTCTACAAATATCATATTTTAGTTTTACCGTGAATTTTTTAATCGTACTGTCAATCAGCTGTCTATAAGGCAGCTTAATTTCAAAAGTTTTTCTTTTTATTATAAATACTTTTTTATTATCACATAGTTTTTATTCAATGCAATTGATATCAAAATTATTTTACATAGTTGTAGATAAACACATCAAAGCAAAAGCCCACAGGTTTTGAAACTAAAAGTTGTAGTTATAATGCGGATACTTATTCGTAGCATAAAAAATGTTTAACAGCTTAAAAAAGGATAATTCTTGTGGAGTTTTTATGACACGAAAATCTAAAATAAATAGGATATGCTACTTTTAGTAATTGCTGGAGACCAATATTCGGGTTGTAGATGTCAATAATTGCTGCCTACAAATGTACTGAATAACATTTTCGAAGGTCTACAATAATTGTAACCTAAGCTTGGAAGTTTAGCTGCCTTGATGAATAGGTTTTAAGTTAGAATATGCAGATAAATAAGTGAAGGGAGCCGATATTTCATAAATTACCGTAACTTACCGGATAAATTACCGTAACTTACGGTAAGTTACCCGAAAAATAAATTACCGTAATTTATACAACCCTATCGTATAGAGGTATCGGCTAGGGTGATACAAATGTGACATTTTATTATCAACGTTATTCAATTAGTATGAAAATGCACAGTAGCTGCATGAAGGTTATATGCAATGAAAGCGTCACCAAAAATTTATATACATGTAATTTTACTGTCTTAATACTATAAATCGCAAGTTCATAATAGACCCAAAGCTAAAATGATCATGGTCCCCGAAGTATGCACAAATCTAGTATGTTTTACTTGTAACTTTTTTGAAAATTGACTTTCAACTTACCCTTGTTGGGAGAACGAACACTTAAAATTTTCCATAGTCTGATAATGTAAGTCAAAAATTTAGCGGTATCTTGCCAGCCAGGTCAATCGTAAACTCTAAGTGTTTCAACAGTGCTGTCGTCAAATACACCTGAAATTGGAGAAGACGTCCTGGGCCTTTAATGACCTAATATAGGCCTACATGTATAATTCCATACATCAATACTATATTTACTTTTTCATGAATAAATGATTATCATTAATCATCTAACCTTGAATTAGAATTCATAATTCCACGTTCTTTAAAATGAGCCCCTCAATAATGCATATGACCAATCAATATGTTGGCTGACATAAACTCGAGTTGGCAACTGTTTTAAAGTAATTAAGATGACAAAATATATATGTAGCATAAAACAGGAAATAGTCACATGCATGAATTTGCCCTGAATAAAATCCTTGGGAATTAAGGTATTCTTTTTTTACTTCTTTCGTTATATTCTTATTACTTATGATGTCAATAGTAATAGCGTTTGTATGCCTAAATTTTGCGGCATCATGTGAACTCATTATGTCCGCGTCCACCGAATCGCATTCCTTGTGCTTTGCTTCCAGTCTATAAAATATCTCAGTCTGCTATGTTTTAATAAAATATCCTTACAACATTATCCTAACAATAGTAACTGCCTCCAGGCGACCTCGGAGAATCGATCTAACAATTCAATACCTCCGGCTTTCACGAAGTCGAAATGATATTTCAATGCGTCTTGCTCCTGGTACCACCATGAACAATGGCTTGCCGGCTGGGAATCGAACCCAGTCCTCGAACTGCTAACGCGGCATGAAGATCACCAAGACTAGCGAAGGCACAGAATTAGGCAGGTCGTCTGTTCTTCTGTTTGACTAGAAAGGAAATATTGGAACATGTAACGTTAATGAAATGGCATAATCTACTGACATAATACCATAGCAATCGAACAATGAGCAGCCAATTCAACGATAAACACGCCAAATTGTGCGAAGTTTCAGTAACTGTTATCAGCCGGATCACACAGCAAAGGAGACACAGTCGATGTTAAGTTCTGCAGAGAAGTTTGTGAACGTTTTTTCGTCCGCCTGCTAACTTTTTTAATAATCATCGGAAGGGCGAACATGATCGAGAAAACTTTTACACAATGATCTGAATTCTTCGAATCTGAAGGAATCGCCGCGATCGGGGCATTTTGAAGGAATCCACAACAATCCGCAAGTGACGCACGACTATTTTTCCTATCTCTGCAAGGTATTAAAATTTTCTTTTTGCCCACTTAATAAGTTCCTGCATGTGCCATTATTTTGATTCAGTTTGCACTTCTAGCAAAGCGATGCAGTTAAACAATCTAATTCTGTGAGCGAAGCACAACCTCCATGATCAAGTCAAGAGCAAGGCGCATTGAAATATCATTTCGACCTCGTGAAAGCCAGAGGCAATGAGTTGTTAGACCATCACACTTGATGATTGATGATTGATTAAAATGATTTCTATTTATTAAGAGGAACTGAAGACATGTAAATATTTACAGGTGTAATAAAAACAGGTGCTAAACAAAATGTCCGAAATGTATTTTGATTTTTGTTTTGTGATCTTGTAATCAAGGCAGAGTATTTTCCGGAATCCTGCGAGGTTTTCGCGTGGCATGTAGTGGGAGTAATGGCTACCGTGAGTTTGAACCAATGAAGTTCATTGAAATTTTCCATCTTGATTAGATTCTGTAAGATAGACTGCTGCCCGAATTTATATAAAACTTGATGAGGAGATGACCACTCCACTCTTTAGCGAACTTGGTTAAACACCTTCCTACTCAAGTGTTCACAGAAATGGATCATTACTTTTGCTCAGAGAAAGCAGTGTGCTGATGTTGTAATTTATGACTACACAGCTCCTTAAAGTCCAGAGTTGAGTAATTATGCACCGACAAAAAATAGTCAGAAGTCTTCAAATATATTAAAACATTTTCGAAAAACATACTTAGCAGCTCGAAATTTCTCGGCATAAATTAGCAAAAAATATTCCCAATATTGCTGATAAGCAACTGCTACTGACTTCACGTTACCACCATCAAAGAAATTCTCTCAGTGGTCAATTTCGAGTGGATGAGTACTGCAGCTGCTACCATTGACATGTGCAACCGCAGATTAACAATATATTCTCTATATGTATAAGTAGAAGATGATCTGCTGGTAGCTTTCACAGTTAATAGACATGATGACACATCTTTGGTGTCTTGGATGGTATTACGCAAAAGAAGACAATACTTCGATGCGTATAGAATAGCATGACAACACCTATTTCAAAATGATTGCAAATTGTTGAACATTCATACTAAAGCATTGTTCTTGGCGACATGAGAGTCTGTCATTCGTATTTAAAAGGAGTCTACGAACTGTCTACAGATTACCGAAACTGCAATGCAGTCACGCAGGCACTCTAAATCTGCCGGTGTTTTTATTAGATGTCGCCTTTTTAAAGGCAATTTTATTGCAAAGAGGCCACGTTGGTTCATGAAGACCTCCAAAATTACTGCATTATTTGTTATTCTTCTAATTTTCATGACATTCAGCTATGTTTTATCCAAGAGATCAGACAGACATGTTGAGTCAGGTCAGAAAAAATCTCAACCAAATGGTGCTGCACCTCCTCCTCATCCTCCTCCAATGCCTCCTGTCCCTGTACACCAAGCAGGAAATTCTCAGTTTCAGGAGATAGTATCCAAATATTCAATGAAATTTGTTAAAGGTAAGTGCTGATTAATAAATCAAAATACAAACAATTCGTAAATTTATTGACTACTGATCTTAAATGTACACAACAATTAACCTTGTTCAATGGTAAATTATGTCATCAAATGCTTTTATAAAAAACTCCTGCCACTAGAAATGTTATTGGTATAAATTCGATTTTGTGTTGTATCTGACGCTGCAGTTTTGCTGCAAAATTCATGCATTATGCGACTATGTGTGAGTGCCTGCAATATTATCAACAACGAAATGCTGCGTCAGAAAAATTGTGGGATATTATCAAACAATCAAGTGTAAATGCTGGAAGAATGAGAATTAGAGCCAGAAGATTTTCGGAGTAGACTTAAATTTATAAGTTCCACTCATAAAAATCTTCAAACTTATTCGAGCAAACTTGAATGCGAACTCATGGACATTTTCTGGTGTAGTTTTCTCTATATCAGGAAAATCAAGCACTGAATGTGATGTGTGATTACGTAGCATGTTACCAGATGCATAATTGTCCGTCGAATCATAGAATCATAATTCAACTCAGATTCGGAACAGATTCATTTAATCATTGAACCAGCGTTCGCACATATTGATGGTAAGTGGCTTATCCACCGAATCCATAGAGGGTTCGGCCCTGACGTTTCAGGGAGTAGACGACATCCATAGCGGTGACAGTCTTCCTCTTGGCATGTTCCGTGTAGGTGACTGCATCACGGATGACGTTCTCGAGGAAGACCTCGAGTACTCCTCGGGTCTCCTCATAGACCAGACCGGAGATACGGTTGACACCATCTCGTCGAGCAAGACGACGAATAGCGGGTTTCGTGATACCTTGGATGTTATCACGCAGCACTTGGCGATGACGCTTAGCGCCACCCTTCCGGAGACCTTTACCTCATTTGCCGCGTCTAGCCATTTTAATAAAAAGATTAAGTAAATACATAAACGATTCAAAGTTTACAAGAATTGTATGCAAAGGTTATATGTGTCGTGAAGAACGAAGGAATCTACGCAAATGCTCCTTATTCTATGCATGGATATTTTTTTCGTTACCTAAATGACTGAAGAATATCCTACAACAAGTGATCAATAGACTAATAAAAAGATGTGAACAGGATTTGATTTAAATCATTGCAGGCACTAAAAAACGCTTGTGACATCAGCCGTCATCAGTGCTCTATGAGCCTTTTTGAAAAGAATGAGTAACTTAGATGTATGTAGATCTCGTTGTCAGAGCTCGGGTTCCAAATTACTTTGGATTGATTAGTAGACCTGTATGGTGCATTTACATGCCGTGTATACATATGTGGTAAGTATGAATTCTCGAGAAGTCTTGATTTTGCAATCACTGCGAATTCAGTCACTGCAATGCCATTTTGATGTTTTTTTTGAAACATAGACTAATTATTTTCCATACTGTTTGTAATTTCTCTTCGAGCACGAACAAAAATCTGTCGTTTGAAAATTTAGATGTGCAAACGTTCATATTCGATGTGACTCCTCAAAATCTAGGCAGACACATCAGTACATTTTTAAAGGAAATTTACAGAGGGTTCGAAGTTTGCCAATATTCGGTAGTATTGGAATCACTACTTAATTGAGCAAGGTTTACAGAAGTGAATGCACCAGGCCGGCTTCAGAAGAATAATCTTGGTGTGATTGTGGTGTGCAAGTGCGACTGATAATTTCTCGCAGAATACAAAATTTGTGTAACAGATCATCAAAGTCCAATGTAGCTACTCGTATTTCAAATTTCTTGAACGTTAGGGAGGGCTCTCTTGCACGCAGGTGGCCGGTTGACCTGCACTGTTGCTCAACTGATTCTGACTGAATATGAATGCAATGGAGACGATGCGTTTGTTATCACGCAAATGGATAATATAAGAGTTTTTTTGATGACCGCACATAGTAGGCTGATAAGTTCAACCTTTGAATGAGAATGCCTTTTGAATATTAGTCCACCAAAGTGCTGACCTTCGAATTGTATTGACAACTTCATTTACCCGTTCCTCGTTTACCCTGCGAAGCTGCACCGTAAGTGCAAATGAACTTTTCGATTATTGAATCAAAACATTTCCCTGACCAAGTTTCGTCGACAGCATTAAAACCACATTATAAAGTGGCAACAAATATCAGCTGTGCTTCTACAGCAACAAAGTCAATAAAAGACGGGTCACCTAAAAATCATCAAAATTCATCTGGCTCATGCTTTAATGCACAATTCAAGCTCATTTTTGTCCATCTATGGATGGTAGGTAAACCGAATGAAAAAAGAGTTTCGCACACTTTGGGGATGTCATATTGAAATAAAACCAACAACCGGTCCTCTAAAAACAGTAATGAAATATAAACATCTCTCATTAATAAAATTTCAACGGACATCATCAAATATCACTTCAAACACAATGTTGACAAGTTGCCTAAGTTATTGCGCTTGTAATTATCAATAAATGCTGCTTTTTACATGCACATCGTAAATAGAATAATTACATATTGAGTTCAGGTGAAAAATGGGAACAGATTTGAACAGCTGCCATTTCATCCAATATCAGGAATCATCAGCAGGCCTAATTCACATCTAACGTCGACACAACTTCCTTTTTAATGTTGCAGCCATGCCCGGATTACATGTAATATGAGATTTGCAATTAGGAAACTAGCGAAATTTCTTGTGGCTTTTCCGGGCATGGCTGCAACTTTAAATAGGGAGTTATGTCGATGTTGAAAGATGTGATCTGGGCTTGTTGATGATCTCTGACATTGGATGAAATGGCTGCTATTCAGTTCTGTTCACATAATTAAACTGAGCATGCAGCCCAATATTTATTGATTCTATTTACAGCATCTCTTATTAAGATCTCTAAGTGATGCATAATTAACAACTGAAGGAAGTATCACATAAAAAGTTAACAAAAAATTTCAAAAAATTCTTTCAATTTTCCGCATTATGACACACTTTATCTACTGCTTTTAACTCATGTTCAGAATCACTTGAATTGGTTTTCTGCGAAAATCTGAAAATTCGCAGCTTGACATTTCGGTTTCAACATCCAAAGAATTGACGAATATGCAACGAAGATCTTTCGTTTTCAGACGTTTCAATGGTGTGTTGCACATAGGGTAAAATCGGGTATTATCAACATTAAAATGGTTTTCGGGCTCTCACGGCTGTATTTCTTAGTTTTGATATGAGCTATGATATCCGCAAGTAATCTCTTCCTGGTCGAATTTATTAGTTCATCGATTTATCTTATGATTCTAGGTGAAAAGAATAGTGTAAAAACTGTAATGATGTTCGCATAATATCGACACTTCGTCGGGTGATATCGACAGTCCCACGAAGAAGCGTCAAAATTTACCAGGTATAGTAAACTTATGATGTTACATATTGTATGAAACCCGAGTTTACATATCTGCTGCCTCTTTGGTTGTCTGAAAAGGCGAAATTTCACAGCTGAAAACAGTCTATACAGACGAATCCATCATCGTCAACGACGAAGAAGAATTCTACACATTTTTCATGCATGTAAAGAAAGCATGTAGTGCAACGGAAGCGGTGAAATTTCGCCTTTTCAGACTATGAAAGAGACAACAGATGTGCGAAGTTAGGTTTCATACGACATGCAGCATTTCTAGTTTTATTTTCTTGGCATTTTCTAACACTTCTTTAGGGGACTATCGATGTCGCCATGCAATGTGTCGATATTATACAAATATCGTTATAGGCTGCACATATTACTGTTCACCTAGAGTCGCATGTCAAGCCGTGAATTGACAGATTCGAATAAGAAGAGGTTATTTGGATGTCATAATTCTTATGAATACTGATGGAAAAAACCGTAAGAGCCCTAAAACTGCTGTCGTGCTTTTTTTACTGTTAATATTACCCAACATTTTTCCGACCATGGTCTAAATAGACCATTTTATTCATAAAGGGATTCATTCAAATCTTGTAATTCTAATAGATAGTAAACAATAATGATGAAATACTGAGCTTTTTGTCAGTATCTTGTTGAAAAATGCAATTTGGTACCCATCGACAGCGGTGTCGATATTACCCGACATTTATGTATCGACTCCATATGACAATATAATTGAATACAACTAAAGAATCTGACGAAATCATTACTATTCAGTGAAACTGAACCCCCCCCCCTATGCCATCACTGCAAACTGTGCGATACCAAAGCTACTTACGAAACCGATGTACAAAACGAGAATAACAAACTGTACGAAAGCACTGTTGTTCGCGCTCATGAACTGCGAAAGCGATTGGCTTTAATATTGCATGATAAAGGTAAACCAATAGGAAAGCCAATCGCTTTCGTGGCGCATTAACACGAACAACATAGCTTTCGTACATTTTGTTATTCTCGTTTTGCACATCGGTTTTGTATTCACATTCAGTCAACTTTCGTACTCTACAGTTTACATATGGAATAACCATGAACCAAACACTTAGCTATCAGGTGGCGAGTGAAGGAGCTGACTTAGTGGCATTGATCGATGCAATATATTGCATTGCAGAATTCGGCGACTCACTTCACGCCTCGATATCTGTCTGGATATCAGAAGCGTTCCAACAAGCTTCTGCTGTACCTTTGAGAGTTAGCTACTCATTGGTGCAATTTACTGCGTTCTAATTTTCTGAACTTCTAAAACATCATGTTGAAAAAGTGGCTTAGCTGTCGATCAGTGGCGTCGTCTTCGTGCCTGCGAGGCCTTCGCCGCATACCCAAAAATAAATATTTGCGCTCATAAAACAAAGGTTCAAATAGTTTTAATTTTTTGTTTTTGAGAGCATCTTTGCGTTTACAACTTTACATACACTTTACAGTTTCAAGTCACTACTCTCAAATACGTTCAGAGCACCAGCTCTCAGCTGTTAATTGGAGGATCTTTAAGCAATCACACAATGCGCTAGGGATGTGTTCACAGCAAATCACAGAGATTTGTATGTTTGTGTGATAGGTGTAGCGTGTGCGCTTAGCTCGATAGTTAGACCACAGAACAAGGAGACTCATTCTACCTCCTCCTTGTTCTGTGAGTTAGACTCGTCTTCTGCAGATAGAAACGCAGATGCTAATATATTGCAGCAATGCAAGAAAAGATCTATTTATAAATGCTTAGATTCAAATAGAAAGAGGCGCAGATTTTCCTTATTCGTGGTTTCGCCAAATTTTGGCGAAGATGATGACGCGTTGAATCGTCGTGCCTGCGTTCACCAACGGCTGAATGTCGGATCGGAAGGTTAGAAGCCACTGAAAGGAGATAGCGATGAAGGTTCCCTAATTTGATGTGTGATTCAGTCTGAGATATTCCATGATTGAAGGCATATTTGTGATATTATGTTTATGGTGGCGATTTCAACAGTGGTTTTTTTTCTACACCGGCCAGTCGTCCGAGGGACTATGCAGAAAAACTCTAACCATCGTACACGAAGTTAATGGCGTTGAAATAAAAACTAAACCACTCTCAAAGGATAGAATATGAGGAGCACAAAAAACGTTTTAGCAGCCCTAATTTTGAAACATGTAAGTGATTGACAGGCTATAATAAACACATCAGAGTCTTGCGTTGGCGAGAGCTTCCTCGAGAGTGAATGTTATCTGTAGTGATATCAGCTCCTTGACCAAGGCGATCAAGCGTTATGTGAGAAATCAACATCGCATTTTCATTGTCATTTGACGTTTAAAATCATAGGAAACAAGAGTCGCGTTGACGAACAAGCAGCTTAGGATTGCATGATTATGAGACTGTTCAGAAAAAGAGGCTGTCACATAGGACTCACAATGAATCATAATTCACATGCAGTATAGTCAATATTGGGTAGTCTGTGGACGTCAGAGTAACTTTCATTTAAATATCAGTATCTATTTCTCACATAATTTCATTTAATTCTGTGGTCATGCATGTCAGCATGACTTGAATGTTCATGTGGGCCAACTTGTACGAGTATGAAAATTCAATAAAATTAAGACAGCGTCAAATTATTTTATGCAGTTCATGCTGTCTGCTGCAGAAATGTATGGATCCATTATGGAGCGAAGGCCTATGGTCTCGGAGCACGCGACGCCACTGCTGTCGATATTACCCTATTGGAAACTGCCACGGATGGGATGAATGGATGCTCGTTATTTTATGAAAACTGTTTATACATTACATATATACTCACGTATACATGCATTTATGAATTCTTGAGCTTATAAAGCACTGTCCAAAAGTAGAAAGAAGTTCACATTAATTATTATGAAACGATCATGTATTCCTTTTCATTTCAGGTGAATCGTTGACAAATTTCCTGCATCTGCCAACTCATTTCCCCAGTGTATACACTGATGATCGGAAAATTATGAAAAAAATGCCACCATTGAATGTCATACCGAAAATGCTTCATGTTATGTGGAAAACCAAGAATGTTCCAAGCGATGCTGCAAAAAATCTAAAAAGGTGGCATTCAATACATGAAAAATGGCCGATTGTTCTATGGACTGATGATAACCTACATTCATTCGTGAAAATGACACTGGGGGATTCTATATACTACAAATTATACACAAATTTTGAAGTAGAAATTATGCGCGTGGACTTTGCACGTTATCTTATTCTTTACATTTTTGGAGGAGTATACGCGGACTTGGATGTTTATCCACTGCGTTCACTTGATCCTGTATTATCACATCACAGTTGTATCCTGGCCAGAGAGCCAGAACCCTATCCTGTTTCTATTGGACACGATACCACCGTTATAGGTTCCAATTTCTTTATGGCATGTCGTCAAGGTCATCCCTTCTTCCCTTATCTCAATGATCACATGCTTCATCATAAAGGCAGCACTATTCATAAAACTGGACCAATGGCAGTAACATTCACCGCAAAGGACTATTTGGATAAATATCCTTCAGTCAGTCGATGGGATGCAGTATTTATGGCTCCGTCGCTTTACTTTGACCCTCCTAAAGAAGGCAATGGAGATCTTTTGCACATCAATTTATTGAAAACGAAAGCATGTCCACAGTTAAGAAAAATTGGTCCGAGTTATTATGTCAAGCACATCTGTGATGTGATAGATAAGAAAAACACAATTGACTGGAGACTTATGTATCAGCAGCCAAGGTATTTCGATGGCAGTTTCACCAGGCACTCGATGTTTGATAGTTACAACAAAACATTTATGAAAAGAATAACTACGGTGTCGGTAGATACTTTGGACATTGAATTCGTTAATCCTATGACTTTGATGAAACGTGAGAACATTGTCAGTCCTTGGGAGTATGAACAAGAGATTCTAAGAACTGGCAAAGCTAAGGAATGAAGGAACTTCATCAGTTGCAAGAATGGAATAGCACAGATGACTTTTCATGAGTTTAAATGAAAACAGATGTTGAAGCTCTGACTTTATTTTCTTTCATTGGCTCTCAGTCATGAATTAATAAACCTAAATGACTTGGTGATGCTGTCGTAAAATGTCTTAAAATGTTTTTAGAAGTTTATAGAATATAGTAAAAACACTTGTGAATCTCGAGAATTGAAGCATGTTGTAGATATTGCATTGTAGGTACATGGATCAAAAATTTTGAAATTATGAAATATAAGTTATACTTTTGCATTCAGCCGAATAAGCCTTTGTTTTACAACACCATCTAAATGTTGGTAATCCTGAATCGGCGGAATTCGAAACGACTGTGCTCCGCTCCGCTGCGGATATCGTGATTTATAGAAATTTCATGCAACTTTTTGTGCGGTTATTGAATTTCTTGATAGATCTCAGATATCGCTTGGTGATATTTAGCAAGATGCCGGTATCGAACATGTGTTATTAAACCTTTCATTGACATGATAAATGAATACACTGAACGTGTTGCTCAGTGACGTGTTATTCTTTAATGCTCTAATTACTTTCGATTATAACACTGTACAAAGAAGACGTTCTGTAAATAGAATTTTCATGTGAATATAAATTGATAGAAGGAATTAGACCATTTTACACGAAACAGCAGAACATTGAACTTATTTCACAAATGGGCCTACTACGTATAATTTGATGCACAATATGTATTTATATATCAGATTGAATTCGTTTTAAATTGTTTATTTCGGCATACATTTGCAGAAATGAAATCCTTCTCAATCACACTTCACGCATAGTTTTCATTTGATAAGAAATACAATTCTATGAGAGCCTTACAGCCTGTTGATGTGAGGAAAAGATATTGGCATTTGTTTTGCATTCAAATTGAATCATTACATATAAATGTTTAGTTAAGACAATAGCAGATAAACATAAGTTTAGCATAATAGCTATTATAATAGTTGCATGATAAGTATCATTTTAATGCATCTACAAAATATGATACAGTTACTACTAGGTCAATAGAATTTGCAGCATTGTACTAAGTAAATTCAGTTTTGTTAATAAACCTTGACATGATGAAACCTTGGTGACTTGAAAGTTTATGGCTAATTACAGATCGTGACGCGACTTGAGAACGATGGCTTGTCGTATGTGCCTCCGGCCTTAAAGTGCTATGTTGTAGTGACGTAAATGAACCGCAATCACTCCAACCTGTACAGTGCATGCATGATTTTTGTCATTCGCTTGACGATGGCTACATGCAGTGGTTGGAAGGCCTTGTATGCGGAGGAAAATATAGACTTCGAACCAGTCAAGGGCTTCTCTCAACAACATCAAGCACTTTCTGTCTAGATTTTCATGAATCAAATGAACATTAATTCTAGCAAATTTTCTAACACCACAAACTATGGAAGCTCCTGAGCTTTCTTGGACATATACGAGTATCTAAGTATGCTGTTTTGACTCAAATCGAGTGCGCTGCTTGCCATTAGGAGAAACTGACTTCGAAACCGAATACCAAGGATTATCGAACTCAATTGTCGTTGAATTGGACTAACCAATCAATTGATTTCATTTACAGTAGGAGACAGACACTTAAAATTGCAAAGATTCACTATCACCATTTGAATAGACTAATTCTTGATGTTGAGTTTCGATTCTGAAGCTAAATCAAGTTTTGCGAACATAGCAATGCATACAAGCTTGCAGGCAACTTGGAGAGAGAAGACATGCTTCATGAAATACATTCTGTTCTTAATTAAAGCTAAAAATGGCTCCGGAGTGGCTCCTCTGGTCTATGCTGATATAGTCAGATGTCATGTTTGCGGTGATACTTTATTCCAGAAGCCCATTCATATGGCGATATTCTGATAGCAATATATTGACAGCATCTCTTACACAACAATTGATAATACAATTAGGACCTCCTGATAGTGAATACTGAATAGTGCTTTAGATTTTATCTAAAAATCAAGTTAATGATCAAAACTGATGATTGCTTAATCTGCAACAGGAAGAGGCATATACTGAACATTTGAAATTAGTCGATATAATCACATGCATTTCTGATCATGCTTTACAGGTACGTACATAGACACACGCTTAAAATGAAGATATTGATAGTTATCGCTACAAATATGTAGCCTATAACACTAATTACACTAACTCTCAAGCAGTAGGTGTCTGCATAAATGTTAACTGCATTATCTAGTTGCCTAGACTCATATCTTCAAATGGTTACCGCGGCTGCTATTACAAACTCCTGACAGGTGCAGCTGCTATTCAAAGAAAATGGTGCATCTAAATTCGAAACTGACATAGCCATGCATGTGTGTGCAAGTATGTAGCATTGTATCGCGACCTCCATATCAAGTCCGAGGTTTGGTGATACTCCACCATGAGCAGTCAGTATTCAAAACATTGTAAATTTGGTACAAAATGTAAGTTATATTTCAATCAAAAAATAATCAAATAGAAGTGTTTGGCTCATCTCCACGACGAATGCAAATTTCAACTTTCCCCGTTGGTAAGCGACGAAGAAGTGACCAAGCCTCTTCGTGGGAAAGATTAGCAAACGGAAGTCCATTTACTGAAATGATTTCGTCTCCACATCGAAGAACATGGCTAGCTTGCTTTCCCATTGGACCTAAAAGTAATTTCACTCGATTACTTTTAAGAAATCATGTTCAGAATTTGCAATGAATAGGGTCTTCCATTCAATCAGCAATGCGTTCTGCTTATCTCATTTTTTAAAAATTCTCAATAACTGCTTATGCAATTGCACATTGATACTAAATATCTTTATCATTCTGGATATCTTAAATAAACACATTTTTCATAAGTTTGCTGAAACAGGACTTATCTGTTTTAATCTCAGATTAAAATTATTACGGCTGCTTAAGATTCAAAAATCAGTAGCTGCTGCCTCATGACAGTGCCACATTAGTGTATACATATAATTTGATATGTCGGTTATTGGATCCTTGTTCTAATAGTAATTTGAATCTTTGAATAATCGTAGTCGCTTCTAGAAATCTGCGGTAATAATCATTAGAGCTGTTAGCCCATACCATTGAAATGATTGCATAAATAATTGTTTTTCTTTGCGTGATGCTTCAATGCCATGACATCCGACAAGCTGAGAAAGTGTTGCATGTAACTCAACTTGTCACTAATAGAATAACTGCTATTGAAGCTGACAATCGCATTTACATTCCACTCTACGGTTCACTGTTACTTCCGAACCACGGTCATTTCATCTGGAAATCAAATCGTTCAAGAAAGCTTGTTTACCCTTTTTTACATTCTTAAGTACTTTGCATCTCTTGGAATATTATTATTATGCTATGTTTTCATCAAATTCTTATTTTTTAAAAATGAAATAGGATGGTATCAATTTATCTCACCGTAACTTGAAATTATTAACCATCATATGTTCCATTTTTTGTAGTGTTAATTTCCAGAAAAAGTACATGTGTATATTGTATTTCTTTGAAAGCAGTTGTGTCTTTATTTGACGTGGGAAAGCGTCTGGAAGAGGTTCTCTTGAAATGATGGGTACTGACGAATAAAGCACCGACAGTACTGCTAAATTATCTGGGCCATAAAAAAATCGGCTATTTTCTTTTGAATCTGGATAGTCGGCCAAGAGAATCTTGTATAATGTAATTTTCAGCTTATTTAATCATTCTGTTACTTTCATCACATCCAAGTTGCGCAGACACTTTATATTGCAATAATAATTGAAATAATTATATTGTATATTGTCTATAGTGACAGCAGTTAGATGTCATGCCTACTGCTGTCATGTCGAAGCGAAGGATTCCTTTTGTTGCTAACTTATGTTTATATTTTCAATTAACCAAGTTTATTCAACATATTGATAGATAGAAAGGAGGGAAAAACGAAGCATCAACTTACCTTTGAAAAAGCGCTTAATTCTCACTGGTCTATCTCCGCCTGGAGCTTGAAGACCACCTTCAATACAAAATCCTAAAATACTGTTCTTTTCCAGTGTGACTTGAATAACTTGTCTGTCATCAGCAGCGTCTTGAGGATCTGAAAGAGCAGTTTACGGACACGTTGAAAATAACCAATGAAAACGACTGACGATTAACTTTGTTTCTATTTGTGAAGGCTGACAAGAAAGAATGTCTCTTGTTCTATTTTCATTCAATAAAATCTGCCTTTACACACATTATTTATACTAAGCGGATTTTTACAATATGTCCCTTAATCTATATATTTTTCGTCTTTTTCCTTATAACTAAACAATATTATCAAAAGCAGAAGCGGCAAGCTGCTGTAGCCTGCCGTTTATTCTATTGATGATATTGTGCAAAAAGAAAAATAGTACAAATGGATTTCAAACCCATTTGTACAATTTTTCTTTTTTTCATTCATCCCTTTTGCTGCTGTTGTTGTCTAAAGATGTTGGAATTAAGGTTAGTGACGCAATAAAGTTCCACCGCTCTAGTCTCCTAATTGTGCATTCCTCTTTTTATATTGAGTGCAATTGCTTTTAGAAGTTCAGCCACAATTATCTAAAATGCAGTACTTTCGTGGTATCAGTTTTTTCTTTACAATCAAACTTGCGTTGCAGCCCTTTCGACTTGAAATTTTGCATCATCCTGGGCCTTATTAATATCTGTGTTAACAACAAGGACCATCACATTCATCTGTGGCTAGGATGAATCAAAAATCAAAAACTAAGTTTTAGATTATAAATGATAATGCAGGTGTGACTACGGTATTCATGCTTTTGGAAAGTTCTTCCGACTTTCAAATTCTTCCGAGAACAATTGCATTTATCTCCTTGACGTTAATCCTTCAACATCTTGCTCTCACTTTATTTATTCAGGTTTTGGAAAGGTTTCAAAGTTTTTTGCTATTATTACTTTTATATTATTCCAGCATTTTCTAAAATATATTTTCTATTGAACAACTCAACCAATGTGCCGGCAGCCACAACAGCGGACTTGATGCGTGAACTAAGTGAAATAAATCACTTTTAATGTCGATTGCATGTTGTTCGTAAGTTAACTACGCTGCAGTGCATATCCATACCATACTACTTATATTTGATGAAAACAACTCGATTTCTTGAGAGTATTCTGAACCTTCGCGCTTGCCTATAGTAAGTAAACGATGTTGGATAGAACGTAGGATTACTGGTTCACTTGCACTAATCTGCTGTCGCTTTGAATAAAACACCATCAAAGTCTAGCAACAAGTCTATATCATACTCATCAATTGATTGGATCTGAATTGCAGTTTAAAAAAGGCATTTAAACATGCAAGAAAACACTGTTTGAAAGCATGGTTTCGAAAACCAAACACGGATGTGAAAAATATACTCTATGACATAAAAAACGATCCACTTGATATAGAAAATCTCAATGGAAGTGGACGACTTTTATTTCATACTGCACTGACCAGGATGTCTATGCATCAAAAATTTGTCATGCTAATATAAAGCAGCTGTCCACTTTCGATATCTTTGGCATAGTTGATGCATTTCAAATTCGACCTTTTATCACTATCAAGCAATTCTTTCTGACTAAATTTTGAAGCAAAAATGTCGCAATCAGAGTTTGTAAAAGGAATGGCTGTTGGAATGCTACGATGTGGAAAGAGTTGTAGGTTTGTTGGACGGAAGTTGGGTGTGCCACACTCCACTGTGAGCAGGTGGTGGAGTCGATGGAACAATGATGGAAATGTTAAAAGAAGGAAAGGATCAGGGAGACCGAGATTGACAAACAATGCTACCGATAGGAAATTGGTTATTTCAGCAAAGCGCAAGCGCTTTAATAGTGTTCCTCGACTGGCCATCAGCTGGAAAGCTGCAGTAGGAATTGCATGCAGTATACGAACAGCATATCGCCGTCTAGCAGAAGCGGGCCTGAGGTCATACCGACCTGCTATAAGAATTCCTCTAAGTAAGTAATGCGAGAATTTCACACAATGACATTGTTTCACTGCCAATTTTTTTCTCCGCAGGTCTCGAACACAAGCGAAAGCGTGTGGAATGGTGTGATAAGCATCTTCCGTGGAGCACAGAGGAATGGCGTCAAGTGATGTGGACGGATGAATCCCGTTTCACTTTGGATTTTCACGATGGTCGCATTAGAGTGCATCGAATGGTTGGTGAGAGGTATTCACCCTGCTGCATATCTGAGCAATGAGCATGACCGCTATGGTGATGGTAGTGTGATGATCTGGGCCGGTATTTAGAACGGAGGTCGAACTGTCGCAGTCATTGTGAATGGGAACCTGATCGGAGAGCGATATTGAACTCAACCTCATATTCCAGGATGACAACGCTCGACCACACAGAGCTCATTGTGTAACAACAGCGATAATGAGATCTGGAATTCGCATCCTCCATTGGCCTTCACGCTCCCCCGACCTGTCTCCGATCGAACATGCTCAGGATGAACTTCAGATGAACTCACGGAAAGTGAGAGATGCATATGATCATCCGCCATCAACACTGACAGCTCTGTTAGAGAGACTCATCGATCAATGGTCATTGCTGGATCAGGAACGGCTTGATCATCTTTGCGACTCGATGCCGATGAGACTTCAAAGCTGCATTTCAGTGCGGGGAGGACATACTCGGTACTAATGTCTCCCATTTATTCAAATATAATGTTTTATATAAAATGCCATCTTATAATTCATGAGTGTGAGTGGAATAAAGTTCATATATTTGAGTGGAGCATTTTTTTATGTTAGGCAGTATATGTTTGATAGCAAAAACAAGCTCAAAAACAACGTTTTACAGGCATGCTAAATTATAGCAGAACCTAAAACTCATTTTCAAAAGTGTGACTCTAAAACCGTCTTTGAAACAGTGTCTTGAAACAATGCACGAGAGACACGGCTTTAAAAGCAACTCTAGAATGCTGTTCCAACTAAGAAATTTCACCAAAACTATTGCTTTTTTCCCTTAAACAGCTATTCAGTTGATGCCAGAAGCCTGATTTCAACAAATTACCATATGGTGTGTGCCCATCAGAGTTGGAACTGGCCCAGAAGCCCGGCGTGCGCTTCGAATTCCTTGTTGAACAGTATTATTTAGCGCTGTGCATCAGTACCATCGCAATAGTAAGAAAGCAAGGCGCTTGATGAATGACCGAATTTTTACTGCTGCCTAAAGTATTGTTTTAAGTCATCTAAAAATTACTTGTGACATCTTATCCCATTCCTTTGATTTAAGATAATGTCATTTAAACAGTAAAACACATCGCTTTCATTTCAATCACGTATTGTTGTCTTAGTTGAGCACAAACAGCCAGGAAAATTTATGACAGTCACTTTTCCCATTGCCTCAACTTTGACAAGCTGCTATCTCTCACAAAGCACATTGTCTCTCCTTGAAAATTCAAGTATGACGAAGAAAATGTGCGCTCTTCAGACACCGATTACCCAACTCTGTCGATAGCGACGTTTTCTTGAAAGTGGGCCTTGTTAAATGCCGGGCCTTATATGGCACATCTAATCTAACCAGATTAGAATTGCAGATGCAATGTGCATGAATGGTGGTAGGCTTTCAGTGCAATTACATCCTCAACACATGTTCAACAATAACAAAAATATTACTGACTTCGTCCCCGATATTGATGCTCATGTTCAAATGATACCTTCTCTTTTCAGGTTTCTGATGAAAGAATCCACACGAATACACGGAACTCTTCTTTCGTCCGCAGAGGGTTGCAGTTGTTTGTCCTTTCTCTTCAATGATGATGTAGTTGGCTCAGTGTCATCTTTTCCTTCTGGAGGCTGCCGCGAATCAGCAAAATCATCTAAAATTGAGAGAAATTGGCATTTTAAGTAAATATCGTATGTTATTTGCATAATTCGTCATAAAAGACATTCTTCAGTGCAGCATTACGGCAACTTGGAATAAGTTAAGAGATGCTTGATTTTAATCATGCGAATTGACTTTCAAAATATCATTCAGCTAGGAAATACATTTCGGACAAAATAAATTGAAATGTTTTAGTTTTTGTTTTTTGTATAAAAGGAATGTATCAAATTTCTTTCTAAATTACATAAATATATCATAATTTCCTTTTTGCAAACCTACATAAGGAATCATTCGCTCACTCATACAAATGTGTATAAGTTGAGCTCTTTCATGAACCTAATGAATAGATACTGGTGATCATTAAGGTGATCGTACTAAAGTGCAGCGACTAACCTGGCCACAAATGATCGTAAAAGTAAAAGCCCGCCGACATTACAAATAAAACGCGAAAAATCTATTAACAGAAACGCAAAGTTGACGTGGAACGAGGACGGTTAAATGGTTAAGCTTCCTTTCATTTTTCCTTTTTGGATGGATTACATTAATTTCGTTATAGTAGTTGTCGCAAAAGCTTCTTCGATGCGAGATTCTTACCTCCTGTTGATGGCTTGCAGACAACGAGGGTAACTAATCCTCTTGGCAAGACACGTAGGATGTTGTTGAGACGGGAGTCCGAGAGTCCGATTAAATTTTGATCGTTAATGGATAGGATGCAATCTCCATTCCTGAGGGAACAATGAGGCAAACTTAGGAGATCATGAAAGGATATTTGCTCATTACTAAGAAATTTGCTGCATTTTGCAAAACGTTTGTAACGATAATCCCCAACCACGGTGATGGACGGGTGAAAATGTTTCAAATGAATTCAAAAGACTGATATTTCAAAGTTTTCTGTTATTGGCCGCATTCAGCTATTGAAATTCCAGAAATTTAGATGAGTATGCTGATCAATTTATCAAAATAGTTTTTCAATTCGCTTCAGATTTCATGCTGCGACAAATCATATATGAGGTCAGATGTAGTTGTGAGAAAAAGTGAGTCAAAATCTATTGTGTCATCTCGAAAAACACAGTAATTCAAATTAGACGCCAGCCTGCGTATTTACGGATGAACCAATTTCGTTCTCCTTATTATAACAAAAGATAATGAACAGAAAAATTGAAGTTCGCTGATTTCTCCGTTATAAAACTATCCTGAAAAAATAATAGGAGATTTCTCCTCATCAAGGGTAAAAGTAGAAAAATTATAGATAAAAAATATAGCCGCGCCTATACTTTCAAAGTTGCGGATATTATTACATTTTCAAAAATACTGTCTTGCTGTATTGGTTCTCGCTCATTTCATACTTCGCAACCGTGAATATTTTACTTTTTGCAAGTTTGGGAATGTGTTTGATATCTTTCTATTTGCTGCTATGGTGCTTTCGATCGTACTTTGTAGGTCATTCTTTATCAGCTAATGCTCAGTGTATTATGTTGCTTTCAATTTAGCAGAAAATTAAATCATGCTTTTTTGCTCAGTATCAGTCCGTGAAATATTTGTAATCAATTTTTTAGCATTAAGGAGTGTTGAGATGATTTGTTGATTGATTATGGTCACATCATGCTGGAATATATATTTTGAGCATGAATGCGAGTTTTTAACACTCCTGTTGATGTCCGCTATAATGACGATGCTTGCACTTCAGGAATGGAAAAAGTTAAGGCGGTGAGGGTTACAAATGACAGTGAAGAACAGGGAGTGAGGCTGACGCAAGATTGTTTGCAAAGCGCGAAGAGCGGAAACCGGTATTACAACATTTATAACTGGTAGAGTATGACCGACAAAGGATGCAAAATCAAAGGAAAAAATTAAGGTCACGAATACGTACAATATGTGGTCATTATAATGACAAAAATGATAATAAATACATTTTTCTAACAGCTTCCTTTATCTTTTCTAAAATATTGGGCTTATATACACTTAAAAAAGCTAGGGTGCAGTTTGCTGAAACAAGAAATTTGGCCGTTGGTAATAGATAATTTAGACATGCGATGGAGGCCATTTGCTCAAAATTCTGCAATAAGTAAATGTAGGCCTACTCTTGTAAAACATTTGTATACAGTTATACACACATTTCTGAAACACATGCATGTGTCTACAAAGGAAGTCAGCAAAGCAGAGGCATATTTTCAAATTTTAAGTATCATAGGCCCTTTTCGAGTTGCCAAATCGATGTGACCTTGGCAACTCGAAAAGGTGATTATTTGCAAAAATGTGTGCCTTTTACATGAACTTCGTCAAGGTCTCAGCGGAATTTTTAGTCGGTCAGAGCCCGCTTATTTTGGAAAAACCGGCAATTCTAAGTTTGTAAACAAATTAGGAAATTGCACTCGCATGTAAGTTGTGATTAAGTTTCAACCAATATATTTAGTAAAAACATAATTTTAATATTCTGTTGTTTTACTGCATGTCGTTGCATCGATACTGTTTGAAATAACGCAATGCACGTGCTGGCTGTAGAATATTTCATGTTACAGAATAAAAACTCTAGTGTTCTCTTAACTTTCCATTTCTAGTTTAGTTATTTTCATACAACCATGTTCAATTATCGGTTGGTTGGTTCATAAATCCTTTAAATCCTTCATTGGATCTTTCTCAATTTCCAGTTGCAACCAAATTCTTCTCATAAATCGTTTAGAGCAAAAGCATATCTAACCAACCAAAATAATTTTGAGATTCAATTCTACATAACTTTCTCGACTTTTCTCGCTTCTAGCAGAAGGAATTCATGTTTAAAGTATTTCATTTGATAGACAAATAGAACAGGCTAGACATGAATTCCTTCTGCTAGAAGCGAGAAAAGTCGAGAAAGTTATGTAGAATTGAATCTCAAAATTATTTTGGTTGGTTAGATAGGCTTTTGCTCTAAACGATTTATGAGAAGAATTTGGTTGTAACTGGAAATTGAGAAAGATCCAATGAAGGATTTAAAGGATTTATGAACCAGCCAACCGATAATTGAACATGGTTGTATGAAAATAACTAAACTAGAGATAGAAAGTTAAGAGAACACTAGAGTTTTTACTCTGTAGCATGAAATATTCTACAGCCAGCACGTGCATTGCGTTATTTCAAACAGTATCGATGCAACGACATGCAGTAAAACAACAGAATATTAAAATTATGTTTTTACTAAATATATTGGTTGAAACTTAATCACAACTTACATGCGAGTGCAATTTCCTAATTTGTTTACAAACTTAGAATTGCCGGTTTTTCCAAAATAAGCGGGCTCTGACCGACTAAAAATTCCGCTGAGACCTTGACGAAGTTCATGTAAAAGGCACACATTTTTGCAAATAATCACCTTTTCGAGTTGCCAAGGTCACATCGATTTGGCAACTCGAAAAGGGCCATAAATTCATAACACGGTAATAAACCCGAATATTTTATAAACAACCCGAACCCGAATTCAGGTCGGATCAAGTTCGGACAGGGTCAGCACACACCCAGCCCCTGTGTGAAAAGCTCTATAGGATTCTAATGGTTGTGAGCGAAATTCCCTGACGCTTGAGTTGAGAATGCTGTGACTGGACATTCGGAGTTTTTGCACGCAATTGTTCCATCTGTGATAAACTGCTTGAAATTAAAATGCCACATCATCTTATGATATCGATTTTGACTACTATCAAAGAGAACATTGTAAGTATGAGGATAAAGAATGCATCCATTTGTGCACGCGAAGATAATTTAGTAATGAATTAAGATGCATTGTTTTGTGATAGAAGCTGTTAGTGTGGTATAGTCTTTGCGATGATGACTCGCATTTTATACACATGCAGATGTTGCATTCATCTGAAGCTAAGTGTTGAAATAATCAAAATGTAAGGAATGAAATGAGCGCAAGCAGTATGCCTGAAAGATGTTTCAACAATTTACCTTAGATTTGTAGATTACGACATTCATAAGAAAGTAAGAACTTCTGCCATCCTTGCACAATAGCTAATGTTATTTCAAAAATTATAGCCGTTCTGACAAGAACAAATCTGTTGTTATTCCGATTATGAGTGTTAGGCATGAAAATGCTCATATGCATGCACAAGTACGTGTACTTTTGAAAAAATGAATGAATAAAATTTGCAGCATATTCTGGAGATAAATCGAATGTTTTAATTCATTCGAAGTACCTTCAATATTCGTCGTGCAACAAAAATCCCGCACTATAATTATGTTATGGCAAGAGATTGAGACAACAATTACTGACATTGCTTATTTTGGCATATTAATACTTCATACTTGAATGACTGTTAAAACTCATTTTGTACCTAACTGTAAACATGAATTATTTACGAGATATCATGGTGATACATGCATTAAAAAAAATTGTTTAATCCCAGACCTTTTTTACTCATCCCTGCCCTGCCCAAGGCACGGAGCGAAGCTAGGGGTGGGGCAGCCTTCATACACTCGCAACTCTCACCAGGTCAGGGTAAGCAACCTCTAGTGAGAGCGATGATACCTCCCGAGGCGGATAATAAACTCGAACCGAGGACTTTCTACACTTCCGTGCCGAAGCGCGGCCTTTAACCAACTGAGTAATCTTACTACCTAAACCGGTATTTAAATGAATGCGGTAAACAAGAAAATGTCTACATATTGAAATGATACGAGCTGGCACGTCAGCTTAGATGACCATTTTGCAGACAAGTGCAAATGTGTACAGTGTGCATGATTATATTGGAACATGTGGTTGTGAATTAAAATCATTTTGCTTATGATGGAGGTTCCCAATTAATAAGACGTCAGAACTTGCACTTCCGTCATCTAAAACTCAAAGAAATGTTGGTGCACAAAAGACTCGTCCATTAAAAAGTAATTTAGTAAAGTCTACAGGCTAACATGTGAAAGCTGTCCAAGCTGAAGACTGGAAGCATGTGCGTCACCAGGCTTATTAACAGGCTAATTAGAAAGCTCTGATTGTCAATTTCAGGCGACATCCTAATTGCTGCAGTCTTAGGCCTATATAAATATACCAGAACGGTGCACAATGTCAGCATATTTGAAGAAGTTGAAATCAAAAGTACTTTCAGACATGAGTTAGGAATTTAATACTTTTTCGGTTGACAAAAGTTGCCTTTATAACTTTTATTAATCTGCTTGTAGACCAATGGACAAAAGCAAAAATTACAAGGAAAAGAACATTCATGCGGATGAAGTTGATGACAAATTACATTCTGAACTCCCGACTTACTTCACATTTGACTCCTTCGCTATAGGCCCTCTTTTCATTATCTCTTGCACAATAGCTCGTCCTTGCATCATTTTCAATTTGACTCCAAGTCCAAGGATTCCTTTGCACACCTGGATCTCTACAGGAGCCCCGAACTTCGGTTTCTGATCGTGTTCCCGTAGCTGAGAGCTATAGGCATGTGACTTGCGCATTTGCTTTCCATCCGGCTTCTGCTTTCCCGGAAAAATGGAATTAAAGAGTATTTTTGAGACACGATCTTGCCCATGTCGATGATGTGATGGCTCAGATCGATCCTTGTTCATGGGTAAAGTATGGCTGTCAAATCTTTGCTCATTGCAGTCGCAGTTATCTTCATGTAGGATGATATCCGACACTGACTTAGAGCGCATATGTCCGGATTTCACATCTTCCAGACAGTTTTTCAGCCATGTCTCAGCGGCTTGCATTTCTGCATTAAGTTGTAGAGTCAGAGACCGGCGACGCTCACTGTCAAGCTCTACATCGAGTTTTTCAGACCTAGGTCTTGTTCCCTTCAGAAATGAGTCACTTCGAGAAGGCCTTCGTATCACTTTTGTCAGGAATGACGGCCTATGCCGTGACTTTGTGTTTTGTGACACTATAATTGGCATCAGCTTCCCTGGACTTGCCGGCTGACCTCTAGTTTTCCCTTGCAATTCGTACTCTGTTTTCAGGAGATTCGTAAATGGCGTGGTGCTTCGAATAGAGCCGTCTGTATAACTTTCTGTGGCCAAAAGATGCTGATCTTCCATTTGAAGAATTGTGGCAGCTGGTGAAACTTCTTTGTTCGCATTACCTGAGGGCTTTCGGACTGGAGAAGTTTGAGTACAGCTTTCAGATCGTTGATTTGCTGGTAGATCATCATCGCTGACTTCGTTCTCTGTGTCTAAATCGTCTAAGTTGGTCGTCCCAAATCCAAATGGCCCACTGGTACTCGACATGCGTAACTTAACACGGGACTGAGCGAACAAAGCGTTATCACTCAAGCCAGACGACGGAGGACCAAATGATTCATCCAATGGGTCATTGGACGAAGTAGTGCGAGCCGAATGGGAGAGGTTATTTGAACCCCGGACATGAACTTCAACTCCGGAGAAGATCTGATCTATATCACAGCTGTTAGGTGTTCCAGGACGCGATGGGAATGGCGAGATACCTCGACCAGCCGAACCTGAAAGCAAATTTGAATATTTTTACAATTCAAAATAATTTCTCTTAAAATACTATTTGAATTTTTTAAGTTAAAAGGACTACAGCGGTCAATTAAGTTGCACACTTAGGCACCGATGTACGACAATGTTGCCACATTTGGAGTGAAGCGTTGAATAGATTCGATGTCCATGAATAGATACAGATTATTCTTTAAGGCGATATATTGTAGGTTATTTTAACAAAATAAATTCTCATTCAAACAGAAATCAGAATTATCGCGAATCTTTAGACAGTACACCGACAAGGAACTGACAACTGGTCATTGGAAGCCACCATTCCATCTTACCAGCGTGCGACCACAACTCCAGTTTTACTATAGTCTATATGTCGAATTTCTTTGTAACCTCTTTTGAAGCTTCAGAAGAATTTCAAAATTTGCGTAATGGCACAAATGTAGTCGCCGTTTTTCTGAAGTTGACTAGAATGGAAATTGACTCAAGGTCGCGGCACATCCGGGGGAACTAAGTTGCGGCATGACCACCAATGATAAGTTTATAATTGCGCATGTGACTGATTCTAAAGCAATGATTCAGCCGTTGACAAGTGTATCTAAGTGAAAATGCATGCGACCTTTTGTGCCACTATTGAGTATTGCATGAAGCTTAACTTCCATTCTAGAGATTCCATTGTTATCAATTTCTATGCTCTCAGGAGTTTAACAGTAACATGCAATTCAATAAACTGTCCTTATGGGTATCGCTTACCATCGTCTTTACGCAGAACTGACATCTGAATGTGACCGTCTGCATTCTGCATTACTCTAACCAATTCATGTTTGGCAATGCCCATTAGATTGTGCTCATTTAGGGTGCAAAGATAGTCCCCAGGTTGGAATAGACGACTTCTACCAATTACGCCGCCCTCATGAATTCTCTTGATCTGCAAGCGAAACAACAAAGCTTTTTGATATCCCGCAGTATAGTTAGTCATTACAATACTTTTCATTATGGTTTTATGCGGCATACGTCAGCAATTACATCTCGAATTTTCGAAATTTAATGTTTAGCAGAAAATTGTATGATTTCTTATGCTTACGAACGGTCGGTTCGATTCATGAAATAACTGAAAAAGATAACATGTCTGCGACTGCATTATTTGTTTTAAAAGGAATCATACGAAATAATTGTGAAACGTTTCGCCGCAGGCGCAATCATGCATGAAATGCCCAATTGCAAACATTGACTGCATTTGCATGACTGAACTTACTGCGAGACGCTTCACAATTTTATTTGCAATATTCAGTATCTTCTAATTGCATGTCGGTCGCAAATATATTATCATTTGATTTCTTTCAGAAATTTAATAAATTGCAAAATATATCATGTAAAACTTGCAAAGGTCCTTAACAATTCAACCACTGGAAAATTAAAGCGATCTAAAAATGCAGTCGCTCAAAAACTCGTTCGAATATTCAGACGGCAGAGTATTGAATCAGTTTGACTTTCTGACGGCTCAGTTGAAGCTTATGGAGAAAAGGCAATGTCAATTAACCACTCCATAAGCAACGCAAATAAAAAACGAGCTTTGTTGATTAGGAATGTTATCTGAGGTGTACATTGATGTTGGGCAAAAATGATAGTATTTGACTATGGGCCTATGAGAAATTGTCACAAGGAATCATAGAATCAATAAGTCACAAAATAATTAATTGTCAATTAATTTTCTGTAATTTCTTCAAAATGATCTGCTGCAATAGTACGAAGTACGAAATTTAAAAGAATTGCATTGTTGAAAATGATATAATGTGTTTTTTTACAAATAGATAAGTAGACACATCAATATAAGCTAAGTCAGTTTATGCAACATCTTGAAAAGGGTCAGCAATTTTGAACTAAATAGCGCATCAGTTGTGCTGCAAAATTACTGAATGTGTTGAAGTGCAGGGGTTGTGCTTGAGCTTGTTCTTTGAATAATTAATAATACAATCATTAGCAACAAGTTGTACTGTACATGCATTAAAAGGTTAGAACTGCTAATGTAATGCTTTATCGATGCATTATGTACACATAGCATTATTTTATATTCAGCAGGCTGTGACTTCATTTTATAGCAAAATTGACAGCGCAAAAAATGTACATAAACATAACACATTTTTTTAACTTTACTAAAATTAACCTTAACTGTCTGTAAATTCATGTAATTTTATGACGGCATTACCTATTTTTTAGCCCAACCATAAGGCATGTCATCATCATGCATGACAGACTCCTGATTCACATAAACCAGAAATAAATGCCTGAAAGATGGAATAAGAGGCCTAATCTACATACATATATGATGCGCTATCATTTCTCAAAGATCAATTAAACCACAAGCTCGGAGACCATACAGAAATTCAATGGTACGTGCAACTTACTGCATGCATGTGTTGCTCTCACAGCTCATGTAGCACTTCGCCAGTGTAATCAATGTGTAATCAGTGTGAAGCAAAAATTCATGATCGCTTCAGCCTAATCCACCGATAAGAATTTTTTGTTACGCCAGTTACTAGACTTTACTACAACATTACCTAGGGTTAGCGCTAATTTGATTTTGCTAGTATATTCAGTATTTAATGACATCTTACAAGGGCTCTATATATTTATTCAAATTTTGTAAAATTATGTACCATTTAAAACTACTGCATTCAACATCATTGTTCCGCAGATATCATGTCAAGCATATTTTAAGATAATGCTTAAAATTGAATCAAGTATCATCCCTAGTAAGTAGAAGGGACATTGCTAGGACATCCCTATGATGTTTCATGCGGCATCTATTGCGACTAACTAGAGCTTGCTTGCACTCCGATATAGTACTACCCTGTTGCAACGTTTTGGCATGAAAGTTATTGCTAATGGCAATGAGTTAATGTAAGTAAACAATAATCTTAATTATGGATGTACGTGTATTTTGGTTTAAATTGTTATATTGTCGTCTGTCGTCATGCAGCTTATAAACTAATTTTGCTATTCTTTCATTTTTGCCATTTGCTCAAATGATGGACATGTCACCTGATTATCCATTACGTAACACACATGTGGACTCATTTGATGTACATGCATAATGAGCTATAAACCATGGCAAGTTTTACGCAGTACAGATGTACATGTATATGCTGAAAATCTCGTAGACCACAATATCGTAATGTTTCAAACATACTTAATGAAGGCTGTATAAAATTGTGTTAGTTGGTTAATCTGTGATGCCCGTTAAAGTAATAGCTATTACATTGACTCTGAGTTCGCTTGGGTTTAATTCAAACTTCCCTACAAACGATGAGAGATAACAATATTATTCATATTCAGATAAGCACTAAGCTTTCAATACAGATTCTTTTGCTATATATTCATAGAATCAGAGGTGCAATTTTTCTCTACAATAAAGAGAAGTACCTACAATATGACTACAATAATGAGTACCTACAATTCTCTGTGTGAAATTTAGATTGCATGCAATGATATAATTTACCATAATATGCGTACTTGCGTAGTTTATAATATATAGGCCCGATATTTGAATAATAATGAAGCAATTGAGTTTTTCAATTCAATATTAATAACTTAATTAAATCGAATATTATTGCAAGATATCATACATTATTAGCAAAGCTAATGATAATGTTTTTTAAGGTGTTTCACGGGTCACATTCTGCACCGTGTAATTTTCGATTTGTACCGTGGATTTTGAACGTTCATCCGTTACATGTGGTGAGCCATAGCCGACACTATCAATGCCCAAAATTCATCTCAAGATAGCTCATTAACATGGAGAATGGAGAGAAGAGATTCTCTATCGTTATCAACACTCGTAAGATGCATGTCAGTCATAATCAAGGCAGCCTTTTCTTCTTGCTTTTCTTTGTGCGACCTCCGACTAAATGGTGTAAAAAATATTTGATCGACTCTGATCATTATGAAAATTTAGAATCCAATAACAGTCACTAAGTCTAATAAAACGTGATAGGTGATGGTAGCGAATGTTGTGTTATTGAAATCAATGATGGATAAGTCTGATGACGAACTTGACATGAATGCTTTCTGGACCTGATGTCGATTTGTTCATGCGGGTATGATGCGGGCACTAGCTGTATGCTGATAAAATACATTTCTATGTTTTTCTATGTTTTTTTATTTGTTTCTATATGATGAGTCTCTTGTCTAAAGAGCACATGTAATTATCTTCAAGACTTGAAAAGTCACCTTGCACAGTACATGCAGAATCGCGAGTAAAATTCACTGCTAAATGCTAAATGTTGCACTGCATTCATGACTTCTGTTTTGCTTATAAATCCTGAGTGTGTTAAGCGTACACTAATGAAAGTCGGTCTTGAGACGATTTCAGTGTGACCCGTGGGAATGATCAGATGACCCGTGGCAAAAACCTTAAAATACCCTGCTAATGATATAATTGTAATAAAGATTATTAGTTTTACAAAGTGCTAATTACTGAATAAATTATATAATATCTATAATCTACTACACTGTATATTGAATTACAATCTATAATGACAGGTAGATAATTCATGTGGATGACCGCTTACGCTTGGATCGCAATTACATGCTAAGAAGTCATATTACGCAAATGCTTTAATTTTTAATGAGAAGTCGCACTGTTGAGGCGCAGCTTTCTTGACAGGATGAATGAACTTTAAGTTCATTGATGTAATGCAATTATCTTAGTAATAATGAAATTGTCTTAGCTTCATGAATATTATATCGTTTTGCTATAATTTGAAACGTTTTGCATAAACTTTAATTACGACAGTTTATAAAACATAAATCGCAGACGATGTTGCTAATATACTACCAGAATATACTTCCAAATAGCTTCTTACACTTTACCTGAAAATAATCCGTCATGACACCTTTTCCGTTCATAACACTGACTCCAATATACTCTCCTTTCGTTTTGTACAAATCTACCGTAACTTCACGGAATCCTAGAGCTTTGGATAGATAATCCCGATCTCCCATGAGCAGTGTATCGATGGAGGTTGTCGACGCTCGTCGAGAATCTGCTGTAGAATATCCGGATAGCAAAGAATCGCAGCTGTCACTCTTCGAACGGTCGTTGGCAAGAAGTCTGCCGCTCACATTCGCAGTTCCAGCACTTGATGAGGTCAGATTAGACAGGTGACTTAAATTACCACAGCTAACGCTGTTTTGCACTCGCTTGTGATATTTTCGCTCATGAGCAGCGGTCGCCGCCTTTTGTATATCGCCATCCTTTGCAAACAACTGATCTGTGACGTCTTTAGACTCTAAATCGGGTGGATGCGTGCTCTTCGTTATGGTCAACTGCACACGAAGCGGCAATTCTTGTAATAGCGTCAGAACATCAGATCGCGACTCAGAAGACAAGTCGGCGCCATTGATTGACAGAACGCGATCTCCGACGGATAGATTTCCATCTCGGCTTGCAGCACTTCCAGGCTCTATTCTGATGATACTCCACGACCTATTTTCATCGACGTCCATGTACAGACCGAGATTCTCCCCTGGAAGTCTTTGAATCGTCAGCATCTCCCCGTTCAAAGAGCTTGTTGATGCCGATAGACGATCTGGATGAGGACTGCCTTCAGGAGAACGGCCATCTACCGGGGGATTGAACTTGATGCGAGAGACGTTTTCAGAGGGGATTTTTATCGCTGGACGACGGTTTTCGGTTCTTGGAGCATCCCAACATTTGTGGATATTTCCTTTGCTGATACTCTCAAATAAACAAACTTTTGAACTGACATTTCCTTCTAGGTTGTCTGTGGGCTCTGAGCCCTTCATCTTTAACCCTTCTGTGGCGATAACAGAGGGAACATTGGAATTTTTGATATTTGGTCTGAAACGATAAATATTTAATTAATTACCAATAAATGTAGATATAGCTGTCAATTCATATGCACATGAAACTCAATAAGCCAAAAATCATGGTCAGAATGCTTGTTGATGAATATTCATTCCTTTTGATCTCCAACTTGTTTCATACTATTTATAACGGGGCGTCATGTCGGTAGTATATATATTGGCAAAAATTTAGCTTTTTCAAAACTGCTCAAATAATTTTTTGACTGCAGAAGCGTAATCTCCGCAAAAAACTGAATCTTTCCATATAAAAATTTCACTGTATACAGGTACTTTTTGAGTCGACACTCTACCTACATAAACTTACTCTATGGCCAAAATTTAAAATAATAAATACATCTAAGTTAAGATTTGAATCACAGGCATTGATGCGGTCACTGGCCGACATCAACCTTCTACAGATTAATCCGGTCAGAACGTGAGTTACAAAATTAATATTGGGCTGCTGTATGGGATTCTGACAAAGTGCATGTGGGCCGGGTCTTGGCCTGATAGTCCGGGAGCTAGCGTGAAGTTGTGCAGGGAACGAGGTAGTACATAAAATTTTCACATAGCATAGTACACCTCTAACCTACTGCAAAACTTCGCGTCTGCCGGATCAGATCATTTGCTTTTCAGAAATAGAGAGGATAACACAATCCTATGTATTTCCAGTGGTAAAATTGTGACATTTAAGGTGTTGACTCCATTTTTTCGAATTTTTGCTCATAAAAGTTACACAAATTGGTATTTTGTTGAACTGGTTATTATGGAAATCATCTACAGATCATGATCTTTCAAATGAGCTATCATTCAGTGACAGAGGATGAAGTAAAGTGTACAAACAGACACTTTTCGTAAAAGTATATCAACAATTTTCCTGAAATTTCTATGTTAAAATTTGCAGTTACACCAACGAAAAGTGTCTGTTTGTACACTTTACTTCATCCTCTGTCACTGAATGATAGCTCATTTGAAAGATCATGATCTGTAGATGATTTCCATAATAACCAGTTCAACAAAATACCAATTTGTGTAACTTTTATGAGCAAAAATTCGAAAAAATGGAGTCAACACCTTAAATGTCACAATTTTACCACTGGAAATACATAGGATTGTGTTATCCTCTCTATTTCTGAAAAGCAAATGATCTGATCCGGCAGACGCGAAGTTTTGCAGTAGGTTAGAGGTGTACTATGCTATGTGAAAGTTTTATGTACTACCTCGTTCCCTGCACAACTTCACGCTGGCTCCCGGACTATGATGTTTTTTAACATAAACGAGCCCGGGCCAGGCGGACCTTAAAATTCATTCAATCCATTCAGAACAATATTCGCGGTAAATATCTAGATGCAATTCACATGGTGTTGAGGCATAACTTATCATGATCTAGAAATAATACAGACCTGTAAACACATACTGTAGTATTAGGAAATTTTTGTGTTGGAACATAAAACATCTTTAAGCATTTTACAAGTCTTGTGTATGTTTTAGCTTTGGTATTACATCAACTTTTTAGGCCGACGTGTATAGAAAAATTTACACTTAGAATTTACTGTGGAAAGACATGCAGTTGGTAATTCTGCCTATTTGAGAATGAGGACTTAATTGATGTAGATATCTGTGAAAATGATGTGTTTATACAATACACCAAGTAGTTCTAGCCTAGCAATGAACAGCTACTATAAATATTAGACGAGACTGTGTACTAAAATTGCACTATAAGGAATGCTGCTTACTAATGTACGGATTCTTGAATGCAACTTATGCACCACAAAGTACCAGGCAATCAGTATTTCGCAAGTTAATTTGCGGCACATGAATGCATGTAATTGAGTGTGAGCATGAAAATATTAAAGTCGAATAATGTCGAAATTGCACATTTCAAATGTTATACAAGGATAGTTACTCGCATGGCAATTTACATGTAGAATTACAATATGGCCTACATGTATACATATATAGGCCTAAATATCATGCCCCTCTTACAATTACCACCTCATACAAATAAAAGTAAGGGATGGAAAAGAGAAAAAGCTAATGAGGACACCGAAAGCTTCTTTAAACATTGATATCTGATATTTGTGAGGATACGACTTCGGGTCTCTATTGATTTTTGTCATTTGAATTTTACTTGATGCAACATGCATTCATTTAGCCCTTAAATAGCTAATAAACCAGTGAAACAAGTTGGGAAATTTAATTCAATTTTTCCTAACAGATCTCAATGTTTTATATTATAAGCATAACCAAGCAGTTGCCCGTTATGATTGAGATGAATCATCGGATGAATTTGTAGTTGATGAATCTGTTCATCGTTATCAGGAAGTACTGAGGCAAAATGGATATAAACACAAGTTGGAATACCACGGTTGCGACAATCAAACCGGCAGGAGGCGACGTTCAAGATCGGAGAGTTGGTTCAATACTCCACATAGTATGAATGTTTCAACAAATGTGAAACGACATTTTTAGTGCTGATCCGAGGTGATCATCGATTCATGAAGATATCTAGCAGAAATACTTTAAAAATTAGCTACACTCTGCATATCAAGCATGAAATTCCTTATAGCTGCACACAACAGAAAAATGTTGAAAAGCAATGAAAGAAAAATGAACAAGAATGCAATTGCAAAAGCAAGGAAAATTAGAAACCCTTTAGAAAATGAGTGCCTTTCTACGAATATAGTGTGCGAAGATTAATATCAAGTCATCAACTCAATCAACCCGGAAAAACGTCTTTCGGAATACGTGAAACCACATTCAAGCTACGCTATGGGAATCACAAGAAATCATTTTCATCAATATCTGCCTCATTTTATAATTGAATGTTCAAACTATCAGAATTTACGACAGGAACTAGCACCGGCATTACGCCATTGCCAAAGTACAACCGAGTTCTACAACTTAATGAATACAAAATCTCCAAACGATCTTTCGTGTATTGCCAAATTCCTTCAAAGACCTAACGACTTACGACAATCTACTGAAGATAAACAATTTACTGAAGGCTAAAGCACATTTACAGGAAAGATTTAGATTCTGATTAATCTCCTTCCTGATCTTTTTTGGTTGTCGTTGAATTTGAACGCACGCTTAAAAGTACATGTACATGAGGACTTTTTGTACATTGCTACATAGTTTCATGTATGGTTATTCCTGTATGTTTTTCCAAGGTCCTTGGAAATAAACATTTATTGACTTATTTCTCATAGAAAATACAAAAGCGAAACAGAGGTCTCCAAGGAATATTGGAGCATCAGAGAAAATGGTGGAGTTCCTATTATATCATGGGAAACTAAGAAAAGTTGCAAGCCATATATTCCCACAACCCGGCAATATGAATTTTGACTAAGAAAGAAATACCTTATTTTGCAGCAACAGAAGTGGCAACCTGTTGAAGAATAATTTCAAGATCTAGATATCACAACAAGCATTTTCTGACTAAGAGCTGATTTCTGACTTTTGACTTTTATTCACTGCGAATTCTTATGCAATAATTCCAGGATTGTCTTTTAGTTCTGGCTGACGATTGTATTGGCAATACATGAAACTCTCTGAAACTTATTTAAGAATATGTAAACTTATAATTGGAATTCTCATGCAAATGTGATTCATTAATATCTTTCTGTGATCATTCCGCTCAATATAAGCGGTATACTGCGATCGATGGAATACACGTCAAACCTGTATTCTAGTGTTAATGAATCACATTTGCATGAGAATTCCAATTATAAGTTTACATATTCTTAAATAAGTTTCAACATCATTAACATTCCGATTATATGGAAGCAGATTGATTTATTCCTCACTTACTTTTTCTGATCAAAATCCTTGAAATGAACGTATTTCAGCATTGCGTTAGACCAGTGTATTAGTTAATAATCTTAGAGCAACTCTGAGATCACAATCTGGAGGAAAGGATCGCACTGTCCGGCGGTTCTATGAATGGTGAATGCGACACGGATTTTCTTTGGAGATAGATATCCCAAACTGGAAATGAATAATTTATCAATGTGGATGATGTTAAGCGGATTTTGATCAAGCAGCACGGGGATTCAATGCAAACTGGAGATCTATACATTGCAATGATGCACTGTTGCATTGAGCATTGTGATTCCTGAGCTAGATGTGACAGCTGTTGCTTTCAATGCTGATATATTTATCTTATGAACGACAACCGATGGGATGCATGAACAACAAAGCAGTAAAAATACTCATTTAAGGATATTAAGTGATGGTGTGCATGTTATCTACATAGTATTGGATTTTTCGAATTGAAGTCATTGAGTATGAATGCCTTGAAATGGTGGCCAGCGATATCGCTCAAAGACTCGAAGACTGAAAACTTCTCTGTCTCAGCATATTAAACCTCAACGAAGGTATCGGACAATTTCTATAAATTGGAAGACAGGAGCTACCATAGATATATTTGAACTAATCATAGATATCTTTAGTTTCCCAATTTCAAACACGTTTTGAGTCTTTCCATCTTCCACTGTCTTTGATATCACAACATAGCCTATGTCTAAAAATAGAATGACTACAGTCCTGTCGTGAGGACGAGCTTTTGCAGGAGCGAGGTCGAACATGAGACTTTCATAGAATGATGTACACATTATCGCTAATATGAATTTGTACGTCTGCCGAGTTCTACCTGGTTTCTTTCCTTGTTGGACAGAATCAAAGCAAAAGACATTAAAGATTTTTGCAAAAAATATTCTATGTTTTCTCTGACTAAGTGGAAGGTACTAAATCAAAATCCATAATTTTTGGAATGGGATGTCTTCAAGTCATCTCATATCATGTGTGTGTCTGAATGCGTCATTATTGTACCTCTTATTGGTGATATATGCGAGAAAGTGGTTGAATGTGGCCGAAATTGGCCGAAGATGCTGCGTTTGCCGACATCAGGAGGCTTGCTAATATGAAGGTGTCAAGCTCCACAGACAAGGCACACACAAGCACATGATTTGCAACACTCGCTTGATTTGATGATTTGCAAGCATCCTTGATGCACTTAGCAGTGACTTGTCATCATAAATGTACATAGACTGGG
The DNA here is from genome assembly GCA_907163375.1 of Prostheceraeus crozeri. Classification (NCBI taxonomy): domain Eukaryota; kingdom Metazoa; phylum Platyhelminthes; order Polycladida; family Euryleptidae; genus Prostheceraeus; species Prostheceraeus crozeri. The sequence continues at coordinate 187,469 of CAJQUW010014506.1, forward strand.
TTTGGGAACGACTGCTACTTCTGATCTGCATGCAAGTCATTAAGTTATCCTCTCGCGCGAGCAATGCATCTTTCTATTATGTGTGACACAAGATATCGAAAAAAGACTGCGCGATCTATACATGTTCTTCAAAAATCTGTGCTCTACTATTTTATCCCTATTGTTTCAGAATGCGCGTTTTATAGCAACTACTTCTATTGAACTATTGTCTTCAGTTTTAGCATTTTTCAAGACTTTCTAAAGAGAAGTTGATATGCAATTTGATCTGCAATTTAATTGCATTCTCCTGCAGTTTAATGTGTTCTTAGAACAAACGGAATTCCGATTACGACGTATTATCGTTTATTCCACCAACAATTATTTATTATTTGTAATAATTTTTGTAAATAATAAAATAATGAGCAAGCGGATTATTAGGATGACAGATTGATAAGTTTAGAGTCTTCATTTTCTAATTGAAGTATTGCTTCTTTACAAGGGAACGAGATTAAAATAGGCTCTATAATGTCTGCAATGACATTGCAATGAATTTCTACTGCAAAAACCAGTTTTAAAGTTACATTATTAAACTAGTTATTCCCCTTGAAATCACTAAAGAACAGTACAGGCTAACACTTGTGGTTCTCTATTTTCAACGCCAAAAAGTGAAAAGGAAGTTTGAAAAACTTACCTGCTTTTCCTACGTAAAGGTGGAGAATTGAGAGATTTGCCATTCCACAATGCCTGTCGAAGTTTATTAAATACCATTTTCCAGTGTCTAGGATGAGCAGGTTTACGGGTGGGAATTCATCTTCATCGTTAAGCGTGATCGGAAAGGAGAGCTAAGCTAACGGAGATCTATTATCAATGCGACAAAGTTCTGGAGTCATCAATTATTCAGTAGTGTGTATGAGGATCTCTTATGTTGAGCTGAAAAACTATTTGTGTTGCACGAGAGTCAGTCAAAAGTAAGGAGGCAGCTGAAGGATATTGGGTGAAATTACAAACAGAAAGTCTGAATTCATATTTTATCAAAATTCTTTTGTCTACGGAGACGTCATTTTGGTTAACATATTCATTGTTTTGCTTTAAGACAAAGCTTGGAGGAGGTACGTATCTTTCTTGGGCAAAATTTAATTGCGAGCATATGATGTTTGCGAGAACGTCGTAATTAAATCTCGAAGATGATATTAAACAACATATATATATATATATATATATATATATATATATATATGATGTTAACTACATATATGAATGAAACTAAATTTTACTGCAAAATTTAACATACGTAAGTTACTGTTGGACGACAAGAACTGTTGCAGTCACTGTCAGTCAATAAAAAATGTCAGACTTTAATGTCATCACTCAAAAAGCAATGGTTTCAAAATAAGCTCGTTAAAACCTCTTAACCCTAAAGCGGTTGAATGCATACATCTTGTTGACATTTCAACTTGTAAGCACTATAGCTACTAGAATAATTATTCAATGAATTCTATATTTCATGTCCATGAATGGCAACATCTAATCAATCTGTATTCATTTCCCATCGAAGATATTTTATCTTGTCGCTGTGAGCTTAGGGATCCTCAATCTGTTGACTGTCGACATTTGGTTAACAATAAATAGAATGTTTGTTGTATAGCTCTGCATAAGTCAGTTTCATTTCATCATGCAATTTTATTTAGATCGTATGTAAAGCAAAAACTATTTTTCTAATATCGGACAGGTTTTATGTACTCCTGTTCTATTACAAACTACATCATGCAATATAGAACCATGTCTAGAGTAGTATATCGTACTGTCATTTCTTCAGATATTCAAGTGCCTATATCTTCATGAACAACCAGTTGCGAGTAATGTGGCTTACAACCATCAAGGCCACATAATCACCTAATCATCGTCGTGTTTCGGTTATTGCATGATTTCGTGAATAGGTATCATCAGAAGGTCACAGATAAGATTTCAGTTATCGTAAGATTTCGTTTCACACATGATTGAGCTCCTCTCATTCAGGAGAACCTTGTGATGGAAGCAGTAAAACTCTGTTCCTAAATGATTACAGACTTCAGGAAGATAAGGATCTGCATGATGTAACGGACGAAATAGTGGAGACACATGTCATCAGTAGAAGTCTATGAGAAGGTATATGATTGATATCGCCTGTTTGAATACGCATTGAATTGAAGAAATCCAGTGACTACCGGTGAAGAAGAAAGCATGACTTGAAAGAGGCTGCGCATTTCAGCTTGCAAAACCCTTTGCGACTCACGTAATCATCTACCAAGAGCTACTATATAGGCTGATGCAGTGCTACAGGGGTAAATCCAATTTATTCCACAACATTTCTGTCTTTTCAACTTTGGGTCTCAGATTTCCGTGAAAATTTGCATATATACTCATTTTTTTACGCTGAACATGAAAATCTTAGCGGCGACCACACCAAATAAAAACTTTCCATAGAAATCTAGCACTTTTAAAAAGCCATTTTTTCTACATCTCGGTCAGAGGACAAATTGATCTCGGTCATGTCGAATAGGAAACTCTTCGGCTTCTGCATTTGGGTTGCTGATGAAACTGGGAACTTAGGATGAATGCTTGCATGCGTAAAGCGAAGTGACCAAAATGTAATGTATTGCATATAATGTCTGTTGACCATGACCCACCTTGTCCTCTGACCGAGATTTTTAAGGTCTCGGTCAGAGGACAAATTGATGTCGAAGAGGAAACTCCTCGGCTTGTGCATTTGGGTTCATGAGACTGCGGGAACTTTGGACGAATACTTGAACGCGTAAAACGAAGTGATCTAAATGTAATTGCATACATTATCATGTCTTTAGACCGAGACCCTTGTACTCTGACCGAGATCTTCAATTTCAACGTTGTCCTCTGACCGAGATTTTTTAGGGTCTCGGTCAGAGGACATTTTCGTGGTTTTTGGAGATTTTGAGAGGGTTAATTGATATAAATGAAAAATTTCTTTTGCATAGATGTTAAGAGCATGGATCCCTCCTATGCTGTGAAATTTCATCGATTCCTGACAAAATTTCTGGTTTCAGCATCCATATGAAATTTTTGGGAATATTCAAATTCTCTGGTCGAAAAAAAGGATAAAAATATTTTTAAATCAATATTGCACACTTGCAACGGCATCAAACTGAATTTTCTTTACGGATTTATAAACTAGCACACTAGAGGATTCGTTTGGTGCAAAACGTTTAATGGAAGAATCAATATTCTTCGAGAAAAGGTACCTCGGTCAGAGGACAGAAAACGTCTCGGTCAGAGGACATTTTTTTCATTGGACAATGGAAACCCAGTGAAAATTCAATGATTAATATTGATTATAATATTTAAAATTAGACTGTCTTAAAGAGCTGATCTTCTTCTTTCAGATGATATAAGTATTAGTGGGTGTATTTGAATGTATCTAATCGAAAATCCGTGTTGAACTGAGAGTACTGCAACTTTGGACATGCTTTTTTGGTCTTTTTTCGGAAAAAACGGCAACTAGTGAAGAAGGTCTTGGCTTTGTGACTTTTTAAAAACCATGCCATAATAGATGAGATCTTTACGGTTCGATTAAAAAAACCATTGAAATCGGTTCAGAAATATGGATTTTACAAATCAAAGACACATTTTCGTCAAATGTTGTGGATTAAATTGGATTTACCCATAGGTTTCAAAGAAGAACAGAGCATTTCATGTTCTCTTACAGTCAACGTTCCTTGCCGATGCTTCATGTGCAGCAAGGATCCACCCAGTCATTCTGCGCATCTAATCCTGCAATAATTTCTTTATTATGATATTTTGAATAGAAGTAGCAAATAGAATGTCATGATTACCTGTATCCTGTATCACATGCACACAAGCAAGGCAAAGTGAAATGACTGTAAAGAACTCAAATAAGAAAAAATGGCTAAAAATACCCTTCTGTATAAAGTAGGCCTACATACCAAATATCTTTGGTGCATACTGCGTCAACATTTTTTATCAAAATAGTACAATATATTGACTTTTTAACCTATGTTTTGAGGAGAAGATTATAAAGTGACAAATACATTCATTTGAAATTTCATTCCGTTTGGAAAGTAGGTAAATATGAGGTAAATGTTTCTTTTGACAAAATGTTAACAAACAACCGGATGAGGCGAAAAAATGAACAACCGCTTTTAGGTTAATTGATAAAATTAGGTGCGGCTTGTAATTAAGGGTGGGTAATATAGCTATTTTTTATTTTATTTGATTGAAATTCGTTCATTTGAAGAAATTCCAATATTTATAGCTTCGTTCCAGGCTTGGACAAGATCGAATTTTCGAATCCGACTTTGAGATTCGCCACCGGACTCCTGCTTTTAACAAGCGAATCAGAATAATCATGATTTTCATTTTGCTGAACTTTCAGTTCGTCTCATGCGTTCATGGCATGGAAGGCTATCGATTATCACACCTAACAATGAAAAGAATAAGTTTTTTGTACTCTATGCATGTCGTCTATACTCATGAATCGCTTTCTTCATTTTGATTTGAGCCTGAAAACACTGTTCAAGCAACATCCACCTCCTTAATTCCGCATTCGCAGTGTGTGAACGCTATCCGAGGATGCATCTGCTGAAAACTAGTAGTTGTCCTAACTAAAGAACATTTTCAAAGAATGGCAATGTTTTCATTGATAAATGTATTTCATTGTGACACACCATGCCTCTGAGATTTCGTTTTCATGTTTTGTCATACAAGGATGTCACCATAGAAATCCGACTTTTCGCTTTGTTTAAGTTAGGTCGCTGGCACACAGAATAAGGCGTCTTCCATCGTCCATGTCACTCGCCTCTTTGCACATTCTTCATAACGCGTCTTCCATAAGTCAGCATGATGAGACGATTCTCATCTGCAGTCTTCCGCCTTCCATCTTCCACGGATCGCAGTCACACCAGTGAAATCTATTTTCAATACAGTCATCGCTATTTTTTTACTAAGCTTATTAATCGTTGCTATGATACTAATAATGATATAATTTCGTAGCCTTCAAGTGAAGAATAACATTTCAAGTAATCATCATGCATGAACAGTAGTCAAACTGAGAAAAATAAATCAATTAGATGATAGTCAGACTCATTAAAAGACAATAAGAAGAGGGCAATTCACTGTGCTGCAGAATCCGGGTTAAGAAATTTGTTTGATGAATGATAGGATTGATTCCATTAGCTACCACACGACCAATTAAAGTGTCTTTTTGTAATCCATGTCCATATACATTATCAAATATCATATGTCTGTATGCATTTCCAAGAGGAGTAGTTGAGCTTGTGAGTCTTTTCAATACTAATTTCATGTTTGGTCAATATTTCCTGAGGATTCCTATTATTCAGTACTTTCCTTGTTACATGATGACGTGAATATTTACCTTGACCTAAGAAGTGATTGGAAAAATAACCATCAGCCTTTTGAATGGCATTGAAATCACTAATTGATTTTGGAACTGTATGTACTATCAAAATTGGATGCACTGCTATAGGCCTACTGTAAACTTTGTTCTGGCAAAATGGGTGCAAGCCATGTTGTCCTAGACTAAAAAGTGTCCGCTTAGATTTTGCTATATTGCCTTAAATTTGAGCATTGCTACTACTGCCCTTTGAGTGAATTACTTCCAACATTTTTATAGTTTCTACCTTTTCTAGAGCATCCACGCCGAGTTTGATTGAACAATTCCAGAAGGAGTTGCATGATAAAATAGAAGAGACATCTTGAATATTCAATGGTAGCAGCTCGAACAAGTAGAGCGGGTCAAGTTCCATAGCAATATACATTCGAGAGAAAAGGAATTGAGACCAAAAGTATAGCCACGTATCGCTGTAGTTTCCGCCAGGATTGTTAGATTCCACCAATTCTTGGGCTGTATATAAAAGTTCAGACCTTCTGCTATGTTTCATCTCGATCACATGTTTGGTTGTTCGATCAATATTAATGTCGAAGTTAACAGGCGAGCGATAATTACTATCATGCTGTCAACTATAGACCCCTCTACACACATTGACAGACTTCACTAACTTGAGCGATATTGCCAGTGCAAACATAAGACCGCCGAGTACTAACTGATGACAGTTAAAGCCAGGCCTGCCGAGATATGTTTAACGCACAGTATGTAGAATAAATAACTTAATTAAATAATTCTTCTAAATAAAACAATGTGTTTGAACTGTTGCTTTGGTCCCTCTGACAAAACAGCTCTTTGATTGACTTTAGAAAACTAACATTATTTAGCAAAATACAACCTGCGTCAATCACACTCTACCGTGCATATTAGGTATTGAGTCTTAGAACAATAGCACAATAAATGCGCAATGAGTGACAAAATCTTAATCATTCATTGAAGCACCGAAGAGACATTTACATGCATAGAAGCTGGGAATATAGCTGTAATTAAAGTCAATATTTAATAGTTAGCACTAAGCAAATCTTTAATCACTTCACTTGTCATTATTTCGAAATCTCTTTTCTGAAACAAGAAAACATGTTATGAAACACGTAATATCTATTTTAGGTCTATCTACACACAGTCCTGCCTTGCTGCTTCTACAGTCCGTTTCATAAAAAGTGGATCATCCTAAAATTTGACTAAGTAAAACATAAGTATGATACAGAAAGCATTTTTCATGTTATTTCATGTCCCTAATATATTTAAATGTCCTTATATAATCTGATAAGCTATGATACAGCAACGGTTCTTAAGAAGCTAATATTTTGTGGCCCTACCCTTATTGTCAATGACATTACCAATTCGTCTAGGCATTGATTCGATGATATCGTTGATTTTTGACTGATCTAACTTTCTCCACTCTCTTCTTAACAGTGACGTAAGTTGTGATACGCCATCTGTAGGTAGCAGTGAATGACGAACGTTACGTTTTAGAATACTCCATACATTTTCTATGGGATTCAGTGCAGGAGAACGAGCTGGTCAAGATAATGTCCTAAGCCCTAATTGAGACTTGCATAAGTTGACTCTACTACTCCTGTGACACGTAGCATTATCATCCATAAATAACCAAGTCGATGGATCACCAAGTTGATCTGTCATTTGGCCAATGTTCATTCGTAAAACATTCACATAGCGTTCAGAATTCATGGTTCCTTGCTGTATGTGAAGTTCAGAGCGGCCATTGGTCCAAATGCCAGCCCAAATCAGTAGAGTCGCACCACCTTGTACCCGGGGACGATGTAAATGTCTCGGAATTTCCTGATCAGATTTTATCCATAATCTCAATCGACCATCACTATCCTTCAGACGGACTGATGCCTCATCAGACCAGACAACCCGATCCCATTGATTTCGCCAGTGACAATGACTCATTGCCCATCTGAGACGTCTTTTTGTATGCTGATCTGATAATTCGATCTGAGAGGGCCTCTTACAGCTCTTGAAATTCGACTCAATAAGTCTTCTACGAATAGTGGACTTAGAAATAGACGAGTGTAGTGCAGCCATCTCAGTTAACGAGAGACTTGGATCAACTTTAACAAATCTCAAAATTAGGCGGTCTCTACGTTTGGATGTTTTGCGTGGACGGCCAGAGTCCTCTTTACGACAGAGTCGAAAATCATCATTATGCCATCGATGCACATTTGTGCAAGGGACATTTAGTCGCTTGCTTGTAGCTCGCAAAGAAAACCCTAGCTCTAGCAAGGCTGACACTTTGCCTTTTGTGAATGCGATCTCGTTATTGTTCATTTGTGCTTTGTATTGTTTTCAACCGGTAAGAGATAGATTTCTTGCTGAAAGCAATCAGGAGTGCTGCCAACACCACCGCAACGAAGTCAGGAAGCTATGGAACATGAAGTCCAGTTAATCACATGTATCAGTTACATTATTGTTGATGAATGATGGTGCTATACTGGCTCTGATTGACCGATTTTCTTTATTTTTGTTTTGCTTGATAGCTTTTGGCTTGTAGAACAACATATTACATAAAAAAGGAAACAAATGTAATTTTATAAGAGTGAGGTATGATTTTGTGTAACATTGCTAAATGAAGATCAAATTATCTACTACTTTTTTATCTATAACAGGAAAACAACTCAATATTCATGCTTGAAATTTCCAACAATGATATTAGTAAGCACAACTGACATATCTTCCATATTTCAGAGAAATTCGTTCAAGTTTGGCGGAGTTAGACAAAGTTGAAGTTAAGGCGATGTTTAAGGTTGATCCATTTTTTATGAAACAATCTATAGTTTATTAAGATTAAGTTGTGAAGGGATGTATGTAAGGATTCATATTTAATTTGCGCAACAATGAATTCGCAGTCTGCCGTGCATGGACTTCACTTCGTTATCTCTGTTTCTAATGGGTTCAGCTTAAAAGGCTTAGAAAATCTTGAAAATGTGTTAGATTATGCTATGTACAATGATTAATATTAATGTTCCTTCGCAGCTCAAAATGTGGGTTTACACTATCTCATTACGACAACATTTCACTTTACTTGAAAACTTGTTAATGAATTTGAATTGGAGCTTTATCTGAGATTTGCAGATAGGCTATAGCCTATTTATCAGCATTTTCCAAGATACCGGACCAACCGTTTAGAACATGCTCGAGAGCATTAATGATAGTCCACAAACCAAAAGTCACAAACAGAATGCTCAAAGCAAGAACTGCTTCCTTCAGAAAACAATCTGAGACAGTGAAAGAAAAACATACAATGCTACTGGCAGATTACACTCTTGTGCACTAATGCAGTGCCCAGAGCGTTGGCCGCAAATATATAAAATTCCTGTTATTTTTATTTTTTCCTTTAGGCTGAGAAAAAATCGATAGTACACTAGGTGACATGCCACGCTCAATTACGCGTAAACTACGCGTAATTACATATGACCCTAAACATCTGTGGCTATGCGTGACATTGCTGCAACATCTGTCGGCAGACCTGTTATACCCGGTATAGACTTTGCGCCTCATGTCTGCATGTGTCAGAGGCTAAACAATGTGATAGGACCTCAATCTCATGCTCAGGGAAGACAGAACATGCTTAGAGGTTCATCCGTGGTTTAAGCAGCAGCGCAGACAACCGAAGACGACTCGTAAACTGTAAACGTTCGCCCGCACGTATTCATAAACATTTCCCATGTTTTAACAGTATCAGATCAAGTGATTTCTAACTCTTAGTGCAGCGCGCATGTACGCGTGTAGAAGAATAAAATGTCTTTAACCACGGATGTTTCGGGTGTTCCGTAATTACGCGTGAATTGCGCATGACATGTCACTTAGTGTATGACGATCCCTCTGCACAAATGCAGGATAATAAATCCAAAAAATTCCACTTTTCGATTCTCATCGAGCAATATCTAAAACCATCTTTGTCCTTCTATGCACGCATTTTTGCATATCTATAGACCATGCAGTCACAGTACAATTACAGGCTGCCTTCATTTATTTTTCGAAAAATTGGTTTGCCTTGAATCGGTTGACCAAGAGTTTGTCAAAATTCTCGATATTTTGCTTAATAAATTCGAAGCTTTACCTAGCCTATTTTTCTATATTCGGACTATTTTTGAATAATTTAAGATAATAATGCATTTTATCAATGCCTTTATAAAGCATTTGTAACTTGCTGTTGGGCAATACATGAACCAGACATTTGAATGGCTTCATGAACTTGAAGCTCACATTTTCACCTTTTTCGGAATATCCGCCCAGTTGATCTTATAAAACCTTCAACTCTTCCTAAAGCGGTGAGGATGCTGGTTCAGGTGGGCATTTCTGATAGGCACAAACAGTGGCGGCTCGTCCATCAGGGAAGCAAACGTGGAGTATAGTTTCGTAGCCTATAAACCTGAATTCCAATGAACGAAAAATTTAGCTAGTCGATGTAGTGGAAAAATCATCCCTCTTTTCTGACTCTCTGAATAATCTAGCAGCTGCTAAGTCACATAGAGAAACCATAGGAAGCAAGAGGAGACGACAAAATATTATTGCATTTTTCTCGTATTTAAATTCCATACAGACGAGCTTGCATTTGAATGATGGAAAAACTGCAGGGAACAAGGCAGAGACTTTCACAGAATGATGAACACCGTCTGTATTTTGTGAATCTGCATGTCTTCCTGGTTCATCTTCTTGTCAGAGACGATCAAAGATAAAAGTCCATTGAGCGGGGATTGCAGTTTTTGGCAAAAGAAATTCTCTCTGTATCTTTTTCGTTAAAATACGAAGATAAGAGCCATAATTTGTGGCATGTCTTTAGGCCATTTCCTATGTGCATGCGCTATTATCATGCTTCTGAGTGGCTATATGCGAGAATGTGGCTTGACTTGCTCAAAATGCTTGTACTTGACCACATTGAAAGGCTTGCGAAATTTGAATGTGTCTAGCTTCATAGACAGGAGTGCATGAACATGACATGAAATGTATTCCATGTCAAAAATTGACTATATAGGCTTCAATTCGCTTTATCAGAGAATTTCATTTTAGCCAAAAACTGCCATTTGCGTCCCAGTGAATTAACATGTGTATTTCTTTGATGCCGTCTGACAAGAGGAACTAACTAGAACTCGGTAGACGTGCGCAGATTCGTAGTAGGTAGAAGATGTACATCATTCTGTGGAAGTCTCATTTTCGGCCTCGTTCCATGCAGAAACTCGTTCTGGCTGCCTGACCATATCCCTTTCCTCGTCAGTTAACATGAAGCAAAGCGACAATGCATATTTCAAAATATAATTATTTCACGACTTTCAAGTGGTAGCAACTTGCGGTTACCTTCATTTTTTAACAAAATAAAAATACCTTCAATACATCTTGTTAATGCAAATCTAAAGAATTTCCTATTAAACAAACAAAATTAGCATCGGTTTACAATCACTGAAAATTTATGACACTTCGACATTCACCAAAAAAGAATCTTTCAATACTGATTCACTTCACACTTCTTGTGATCGATTGTCAGTTCATACCGAGCTAAAGGGGTAAAAACGCACCCAGTTATATTCAATTAGTCCAATATAAGTACGCAGGCAGGTGATAGAGATCAACTGAAGGACAAACGACGAAGGGTCCATGGCTCAAGACAGGGAAGGCATTTCAATGACGTCATCGGAATTTTACAAATTCATTATGTGTGGCTTTGTAAGACTTATCGATGCATTCCGTCAATTTTAATTTGCAGCTCTTTATTACTCCACATTTATGCGAGCAATTTATGAATCAAATCAAAATTTAGCAGAATTGTTGATTAAAGATTGCGTAAGCATACGAGATGCACGCGGAAAATTTATTACTGTTATCTCGATACATACACGGTTCACCTTCATCGACAATGAGAATTCTTCAAATTTTGTTCGAAATGCTTCATTCTACACGCGGAAGACAAAGTACAAGACAGGCTCAAAATTTATCGCAATTGAATCATTCAGCAAGTCAAACGGAGTTTTGAACAATCAATTATTTGTAACTTAAAAGTGTTCTTTATTTCTTTTACTCAAACAATCAACATCCCTCACTATCTTGTGACAATTAGGCTAAAAATATGGTTTCGTGATAAAAGAACAATCAAAACATGATTTTGTGATATTTTTTACATTAAAAATGTCATCTTGATTTCCTTTTTCGAATAGTGACGTGCGATGAAATTTTCTTATGAAAATGCATAAATATTAGCTTTCATGCTGCATTTTTCTAAATGAGATAGGTTCATGATATCTAGATGTGAGTTCAATAGCTGCTTTGTCACGGGTACAAAACAAATACTGCTAAACATGTTTTTAATCGTGTAAGGTTTATGATTTTAAAACCTTTTCCAATGTGGTTAAAAATCGTGTTCAAAGATAAGTCATGTTTGCTTGAGATCCCGGGAACTGATGAAAATGAGATCGGCTTGTTTGTAGGTCCCTGAAGTTTTACTCGCAGCAAAAACAGACAGGGAACAAATGAACCACCGATCATACTGTCAGTCAATAGACTGCTAGAGAGGCAGACAAGAATTCTTCAAGTATTACCAGGAAACTGAGGTGCAGTCGACAAATGCAAGTAGTATGATATAAACATACAACGCAGTGAACTTTAGAATTGAGAATTGTTCTACTTCACACATCAAAACAGCTTTTGAGTTTGTCGAATCATTAAAGAGATTGGTCAATTGAGAAAAATGATGCAAACTGTTGAAAATAAAACAAAACAATAGAAGCAAAAGGAAAAAACATCAGGTAAAAAGCACGTTCCTAAAGTCCTAATCATGAAATAAAATAAGTAATCGTGTAAATAAAAATGCATCCGGAAAATTCGCGTGCTTTGTACAAAAATCAATCGCTAACCGTGCGAGAACATTATCTTATCATAACATGTGTAGCAGATTTTAGAAATGGGATACTTTTCATAATTAAAAGAAGCTGTTATTGCATTTTGTCTTTGCTAATTATTAAACCCTATATCATTATTTCGGTACTCGTCAGGAAGATTTTGTGAACCTTTTGTTGATAGTATCCATTCGAAATTATTAATTGTGGTTAAGAAACATCCTCAAATGCTTGACGTAAATCTTGGATTTTGATAGTGAAATTCAATTATAAATGCGTTTCAGAAGTACTAGCTATAGACATGCAAGCACATCGCATGCTATTTGGACACCGATAATCCTGTCAGCTTTGGTTGATATATAAAAACATCAATTATTATTCGATGACAAGTAATTACTTATGGACAACAATTCATTTCAGGCGCCATTGGAACATGCCATGTTTGTGATTTTGATATGAAGGACAAGATCATCTTAAAATAGACGTCCAACTAAATCAACAAACACAGTTGTCAGCTCGGACTTCGACCAGTCAGCGGACAATGAGAGGCTGAAGGAGCAGGGATATCGGCAGCACAGCTACCGAAATATGAACACTGGAAAGGTTTGAAGCGTCTGAGTTGGCTCTTCGCTTCGTCAATGGGAAACCAGCACCTACGACGACCTGGAAAAAATAAAGCAATACTAAAATTTCTAAGTTCCATTATCATGCAAAGCGCAGAAACATATGCATTTTTGTGCAACATATTGTCGATAGACTTCATTGTCTTCATGGGTCATCATTTTTGCTTAGAGTCCCTGAGCGCAGGAAAAGAAGTCTACCAAAAATACCAAAATAATACCGTTTTTCATACCGCATGTCATGAAAATATACATAAGTAATGAATAGACATGAAATACAGAGCAATGTTCTTCATAGTTACCTAATTTCAGTTAATTAATTTGAATATAAATCAAAATAATCCGGCATAAATTCAAACCTCGTTCATTGTAATACAAGTAGGCATCACTAGGTATATACAGTAGGTAGAACGATAAAATCGTCACGATGAAGGTTATAAAGTGAAGAGAGGAGCTAAACGATAAATCTTTGAGATAAAATTTTTATACGACTTTATAGTTAGTGCCAACAGTCCAGTGTAAACACATCTTTCATTCGCTGTCTGATAAGTCTGATAGACAGACCCTACACGAACGCTGAGATGCATGAGGGATGACTTAATACCCCTAATAATAATGTAAGGAAATCGTTGGGTGAATTTATTTTCTGGCCTCCTATTGTACACTGCACATTGCCGCGGTTAAGTTGTCCAGTAATTATATTATTTTCAAGGGAGACAGGGATCCGTAAATTATTAGTGTTATGTGATGCACATGCAAGCTCTTCAGAGCATGGGCAGTGCAAAACAAAAATATCTACAATGTAGCTACTTATAATGGCAATATCAGCGAGGTGAAGTTACAGGACTGCTCTGCCCCTAACGCCCCTTCTCTTTGTGGCTAGATTTGAACCCTATCAACCATCGTGATCGCAGGTCTATGTCTCTAACCACTTAGCTCGGGATAGACTGCAGCAGCAAATGAACATCTTTCAGTAACTTTGTTTGGAGGAACATTTGAGACTTACTTCATTATTTATTACATCCGCAAAAATACAAGGCGCTATCATGTTCTCACATAATTTAACGATTGATGGAAGATGACGAGCATATACAGTACACTGAACGTGGGTGGCCCTTAGCAGGCATTTACCTATTCTTTCTGATAAAGAGTCAGAACTGAGAGGTTTAGACAACTTATCCACTATCCGTGACAAGCAAATGACCTTAAGTAATTTGTATTCAGACTTGCTCCATATATTCGACATTGCACGCATATGGTGATAGACTGTTCCAACAATGCTCATAGTTATTTGACAAACTTTCGATATGCATATTTAATGCCGAGGTATTTTGCTAACACTAAAATCGCGTTGATCTCCTTTTTCTTTTAGCTTCAAAGATCTGCGCTTCAGAAATGTTGATCCAAAAACTTCGGGTCGAAATGTTACGAAAATACTACAATGGCGTTAAATGGATTAAATCAAATACTGCACATTCCTCCATTTTTCCTAAATATTCACAACTTCTCAGCAAGCCTATATTTTCGTTTCCAACACAAAATTGGAGTAAGATAGTACTGCTACTACAGCTGATACTACTACTGCATTTCAATAAAAGTAGCGTGGAGATAATGGCGAATAATCACACTGTGTGACGCAAAATTTATTTGACTACTTTTTTTCAACTTATTCAGTCAATTTTGAGACGAGAATCACGAATTTCCATGTCATTTTGCACCGAAAACGGTAGTTTTTGAGTTATTTGCATTCTTAGATATAGTAGGCCTAGGTAAAGGGGTATATTTGAATAAATTTGTCAGTAGGATAACTTACTTCAGTAAAGTGAGAATGTTCCGCAAATCATTTCCAAGAAAGCACAGCTTTACCTACCCAGGCACCCACGTGACGCATCACGCTGGTTCAATTTGCATTACTTTGCAACTTAGGCCTTCGACCGTCTCTACCTGTTGGATTTTCACTGAAGAAGGAGACCTATGAGTCGATCAAAGTGATTCTGTCTTTACTGAACTATGATTTGTACAAATGGCCCGTTGTTGGTGTTTTCAAAATCCTGAACTATTGTACCGGATTACAGTCAGGCTATACGAAATTTCCATGCTATTTGTGCCTCTTCAACAGCAGAAAATCTGATGATCATTTCTCAACATCCTCATGACCAAATCGGCCACAGCCTCATGTTTTTGGACAGTTCCACTAGTTCCAAATGACAAAATCATACCACCCCCACTTCACATAAAGCTGGGGGTTGTCAAGCAGTTTGTTAAAGCTTTACACAAAAGGAAATCTCCTGCCTGTGAAATATTGAAAAACATATTTCCAAATCTCACTTTTGCGAAATTGTCAGAGGGCGTTTTAACTGGTCCTGACATCAAAATGTTGGATGTTTCGCTCTTCTGATCTAATCCTCTCTATGCATCGTTCAGAGAGCAAGTCTTTGCAAGCCTTCTTGGCTATCAAAGACGTAACGGAAAATTTCTTGGGGAAACACAGATCTCCTGACTATCAGCAGCTTGTTTCGAACATGCTTCAGAAAATGGAGGTGATTGGTTGTAGAATGTTAACTAAACTTCACTTTCTTAAATGTCATTTGAGTGTTTTCCCCTAAAATTGTGGACTGTTTAGTGATGAGCAAGGTGAAAAGCTTCACCAACTGCTGAAGTCGCATGAAGACAGATTCAGGGGAAAAAACTCCATCAATATGATGTCGGACTATATTTGGAAAGTTGTAAATAATGCAGACTAACTCATGTTTTGAAAATATAGCATGAAAGTAATGTCACTAAGTGTTTTGTTCTTTTGTTGTCCTATAAAAGATGGTTTTTATATCAACAAAACCAACACTTCTAAAAATCTATTTTGATGGACTGTGATAAATATATAATACGTCGTACAACAATATACGTACATGTATGTAGGGCCTACATTTTGCATGTATAGGCCAATATTGTAAACGTCAGCAGTTACTAGCATGCATGTACAATTATGTACATGTATGTTAACCGCATAAGTTGTACAAATACGTAGCGCAAAAAGAAAATATCACGTGCAAGATTAAAAAGTAGGTCTACTCAATTTGGTCTAATATGACCATAGCGTTTCATGGTGTCGTAAAAACATTCTTATTTACCCGACAAAAACAAAAATAAATTGTAGTTATTCGATTTGATGCAATAAGTAGGACCTACCGTATATAGATAGGTTTCTAATTTTTGGTATCCATAGGACTACTAAGAGTTGGAAATCCTATTTAGCTTAATGAAAATTATGCTAATTAAGACTATAGAAATGACTAATACCATGATATCATGTAAAGTACGGTTTTCATTGAGAAACCGAACTCAGATTCGGGTTTTTCGACATCGAGTTGACCAGAGAAACACTATAAAAAGTCACTCAACTGCAAAAAAATTTTTTTTGTCACAGTGTTATGTGACTCTTTTATCGAAACGGTCATGAAATTGCTTCTGAAGATTGTCGCCTTTGAATGGCAATCCCATATCCTTTCTTGGTTGTGAACCATGTAAATCTGATAGGCCTGACCTAGATTCTCTTGACTTTGCACTGAAATTTGAAATTGACTTAAAATTTCTTGGTCCTTCTAGTGTTAATGAATAAGAAGAAATGAATGAACTTTGATACACGAGCAGGCGTCATCTAAAATTAATAACTTAGCAATTAATTGATTAGTAATACAGAAATTATTTAACTGACTACTTAACTTGCAATGCCGCAACCAATCATCAACATAAAATAAATTTCTATGAAAAAATTACCTTAATGTTGTCTAGGCATGTGTAATTATTCACTCAATTGCTGATAAAATTGACCATCACCATAAAGATAATGTATGAACGTAGCTTTAGCGTATTTTCAACGGCCTCTCTAGTTTCATTTGGCCCACCGGGGATCAGTTTTATTTATACCTTGCAAATAAAAATGATGAAATTGCACTCGCATTTATTGCTCTCGTTGTGCCTCCGCAAGCTCTTCTATAGTCGCTATGTTAGAACGAAGTCGCAGATGCATATGCATGGAATACAGCTTAGAGCATTGATACTAATGACATGAAAACAGACACGCACAAGAGAAAGAGGTCATAACCTACTAGCGGTTAATATCAAAGTGAATACTGAAGGACATTCAAAATAAATCCGACAGAAATTCAATTGTTAAAAGGGAAATTCATTATTCTGCACTAAAAGGAAAATATCCATTGCATTCATAGAGTCAATCAGAGTCCTTGAAACTTCAATTCATTCTACCTCTGCACTTGATGAAACAAACCAGTGAGGAAAAGCAAAATATCAACTGCACCATGTCATGCATTCAACAACCTCATATCCAATTGTTGCTTTCATATTCCTTAGAATCCCAGAAAATTACTGAACTATATCCTAACACATGTGCGGTGCATTATGCATACTCGTAGTACCACCGGTTTTTTCAAAGTCGCTAGAGTGCTAGAATGCACAATGAACACATCGAGTGAATTTTCTTCACCTACTGTATTTATTGAGTAATACCTTTACATACTTGCTTCTCGCTTAAGTTAGTTGTATGTTAGAAATTTGTCAAAAATGTTATTTTTATTAAGACTATGCATGTAGAATGATCAAACTTTAAGTTGCAGAATTGACGGAGACCTGAACAGCTATTTCATCCAAGCCAGGAATCGTCAACAGAAATTGTTCACATTCGCCGACATCAACACAATTCATTGAACACGACATCATATCGAATAGGGAGCTGGGATGTCGACGGATATGAGCACTAGGCCTGCTGATCCACAGTCTGACTTGACTGACATCCACAGTCTGGTCACCGATCATCTCACAAACAATCACCGACGAACTACAAGTAATACAGAACAAAGCGCTCAGGATCGCCATGGAATGCGCACGCGACACAAATACACAACACCTACAAGACGAAACACGTCCTCCACATTGTTGAGCACCTCAGACTACACGCAAAACAGCTTCTAAACAACGCAAAACATCAACGACAATCTCTTCATATAAACATCTTCATTAACGCAATCCCTCCCCCACAGTTTACAAATCAAAACAAACACTCGACACACGCAAACGCAGAACATTGGCACACCTGTGCATCAACAAATCACCCTTCTCAAAAGAGTATCTACCCAAAATAAACCCCTCTGTCCACGCTTCACCTCTTTCCCCTCTATGCAAATCACAACCACACACTACCAAACACCTCTTCTCCTGCACTCACAGCTGGGAACGGGCGATTGGCCCGCCGTGACGGCCCCTGGATCCCCTCCCAATAGCTGACAGGGGTGGGTCGACACCACCACCACCACTAGGCCTGCTGCTGATTCCCGACTTATTAAGCAGTTATTCAGTCAATTCCCATACTTGACCGAGGATACAACTCTATCAATAAATCCATTTACTCCGTATATCGTTCAAAAAAGTCATTCATGGAAGCACCACATGATACACGAATGTTCAAATAGATTTCTCTATTTTGTAGAGATCTGTCAATTATTATTCCTAATACATTGAGAGTAAAATTCACAAATAAATGCCATTGGCATTTTTGAATGTCATGGCATCCAACTGAAAAGTCAATAAGCAATAAAACTTGATGACCACTAATTTTCAAAATTCACGTCGTCTCCGTGATAACGATCTGGTTGGAAAATTTTGCCCAGCAGTGCTGAAGGATCTTCGACAGATGTAGAAGAGGCTGGTGAAGTAAGATATTAAAATGCTAATTTAGCAGCGATACATCTTTGAGACTACGAAAACGACAGCGCTTTGACGAGTACATGGTTCCGATAGGGTGAGACGCAGTCATCAATGGATTATTGAAACTATGTGGCGCATGATACCGCCAAGATTGAAGGATCTGTAAACTGGATAAAAATGTCGCATACACGAGAAAAATCTGTTGAGATAGCAAGAAATATTTGAGTATGGCACTTGAAATCTCAAGCACATTCCAAAAGCTTTTGTGGCCAAGGAAAGTACTAGTAAAGAAAAATAATTATCGATATACAAGAATAAGTAACAGTGAATAAGTACGAGTACTTCAGCCAAAGCCTGTAAACTATGTCCGAGTGTGAGTGACAAAGTCCATATCAAACAAAAGTATAACCAGCCGCATCTACTATTATATACCTAGATAATTTTACTCTTTTCGTTCTGATTGTGCGCAAACGTGCTCATTTCGTGTCTTGCTACAATAATAAAATTCATCACTTCATGTGCACACATATTCGTGTAATCTGTATGTCCTTTTACTTGGGTGTGACAATAGATCCTTGTAAATCTTTATGTTCATAACTACAAAATTGTGACGGGTAGGCAATCTTCTTTAGCAGACAGGATCTATCGAATTGGAAAAAGCAAAACATCGGATATATATTATGGTTTCTTGAATTGATTGCACATATAGCCACAAAGAGATAATGCCAATCACGTGTCGTGAATCCGCTTTAAACGTGATCAAAATTACTAACGAAGCTTTGCGAAATTTGAGGTACGGCCTTACGGATATGAGGATTTGATGCTTAATATATGTATTCTACACAATAAGTTACGCACGCTGAGGTTCTAAAGAGATAAGGGTCCCATGAATAATAGACCGAACAGGGATGTCTATGAAGCATAGAAAGTGTTAGGGATTTCCAACTGTCAATCCGTAGAATTAAGCGTAGGCCGGTTTTCTGGCGAATTAGGTTTCTGGGCATATGGCTTTCATGAGTTATAGGAACCTTCATTTCATCAATCAACTGGATATGATTATGAGCAATTACACTATACGGTTCTTCAATGGTTCCCGAATTTTAAGAAAATTTTCTAAATGCTGATGTATCTTGACAACAAAAGTCTGTCGTAATTCATTGAATATCGAAAGAGAATGACAGCTATTAAGTCAATACAAGACACCAACACCCTTGATTCCCAGACCGCACTCGCCTGACCTAGGAATCGAACCGAAGTCCGCGGTGGAGACGAGCTCGTACCTTCTTCACTAGGCCACGCTGACGGTTCAAAAGGAATGCGACTGAAGGCAGAAGTCATCTCTAAGTGATATCGACAGCATATTGTCCTATAGCATTCTGTCAATAATAATAGGACAATATGCTGTCGATATCACTTAGAGATGACTTCTGCCTTCAGTCGCATTCCTTTTGAACCGTCAGCGTGGCCTAGTGAAGAAGGCGCGAGCTCGTCTCCACCGCGGACTTCGGTTCGATTCCTAGGTCAGGCGAGTGCGGTCGGGGAATCAAGGGTGTTGGTGTCTTGTATTGACTTAATAGCTGTCATTCTCTTTCGATATGCTGATGTATCATCACAATTATCAGATACAGGTATTGTCAAACACTTGAAGAACACAAATTTTCTCTTTCTTTTCGAACGAAGATAGATGGAAAGTATCATATGATAATTATGTTAGACGAATTGATGATGACCGCTATCTCAGTCCTCTCTGTTATAGATCAGCAATAGTCGACCAAATAGCACTCATGAATCTTTACCAGACTTTTTGTGACTGTGCAGCTGAATTTATGATCTGTTAATATAAGCCAATTATTTCTAATAAACTTCAATCAGTGGACGGGATAAGATAATAGATAGTTGGGCGTAGCTGAGGTTCGCAATGTGTTTCACTGAGAAATTGTTTGAGCTTTCGTGATCCTTCTGAGCTAGTGAACAGATTTCGATTTGTGACATGATTATCTGTCTTTAGATAAAATATGGATGTCTACCAGAAGACTTCATGATCTCAATGGCATTCAATAATTTTTGCTTCATCAATTTTGAATTCAATAAAGCTACTGGTAAGAGACGTATGACAAAAATGCACGGATGAGCTTTCGAAAACAAAGGCTTTGCCATTATTGTTAGAATACTACGTACTGTTTTTTTACGAGATGTCCAATAATGTGTTTTCCGCAACATCTAAGAGATGACAAAATCTTCTTGTCCAGGAGAACTTGAAAATTAGCACTTTTGCAAATTTCTATCGTTTCTGATTCTGATCCAATATTTTGGAAGCTTTCAATGTTTCCGTCAATGTAGTCGGATGTAGAAATGAAAGAAAAATTCATTGATTGCTCCATACAATTTCGATGATTGCAAAATAAGTGATGCACTACACCTACCCCATCGAATTCAATTTCAGACAGCTCAATTAATTCTAAACGGATTTTTGGGTCTTCATTCAAATCTGTTGGAAATCCATTCTGCTGATGATTTGATCGATTTGCATACACAGTTTTCATAAAGTATAGCACATTTCCCAAATGTGATAATCTCTCTAATATAAATGTATGTTGGCCAATCATTGTGGGTGGAATTGAGAAAAGTTATGTGCCCGTGTTTCCTTTCAGCTGTCAAATATGAATAGGCTTGAAGCAAGACTATTTGAAGCCTTTAAAAGTAAGCATCCATGATCAGGAATTTCTGACGGTGCTACTAAACGCGACATTCTCTGTAAATTACATCGATAGGATACTCTTTCCGCTACAAGCGTAGGTCTTGCTTGAATGATAAGAAATCACGATCAATAATTCACACTCAATTGTGAAGTTCTTTAAATTCACATAATTCGTCGGGAATTTGATTCCGATGTTTAGTTGATACTCAGTTGGAATTTTTCGTGACTTAACATATATTCCACGCAGAATACCTGCAGCGTTGTTAATGGAAGAATGGAAAAATAATAGATTGCATGGCTATCAGATATCCACTTCTCATTCAATTCTTTGGCGCATTGTAAGACCAGTGTCATGCACAAATACTCAGTTTTTTGTAGTTTTCTCTTGATAAATGATGTTAGGAATGGCGTTAATCCACTTGTCTCTGTTTTCTCATTTCTGATTGGAAATTACAATTTACGACAGTGCACTTTCTCAACATTTTTGATGAAAATTCTGCAATCTGTATTTTCAAACCGGCCTACATTAAATCCTACGGATTGAGAGTTGGAAATCCCTAACACTCTCTATGTTTCATAGACATCCCTGGACCGAAACTGGTCGCAAAGTTTTCTGTATCCACTTGACTTGTCCAGATCCTGAAATTGAACAAATGTGCAAGGAATTTTCATGTCTTTCGGCAGACACCTTGATGTAAATATCGCGTGACTAGAATTTTATGGCCACTGACGACAAATCAGCTCATTATTTGACAAGGAGATGTCCTGCAGAGTAATCATAATCTCCTACTTCTACAGAAAATGAATGTAGAGGAAGTCAGTGGCTCTGCTTGAGACACAATGTTGACCTTTAATTATTTTGAAAAGAAGAACTCGATCTGGAAAGAATATTTACTCTGTCAGAAGTGCACTGCGACTTCATGTCACGAGGAATTACTGTCTTGTTGTGAGAAAATGACAGAGAAAACTATCAAATGAGCTTTCATGAGCTCCAATCTACCTTGTACCCTGTCAGCTCCTTCATACCCTACGAGTTTGCCTACATATTTCAACTTCCTTGTACGAGGGTCGTTAGAAAAGTTCCCGGACAGAGTAAAATGAAAACTCCCAATTCCAGTAACAGTGTAATTTCATGCAAACTAACATATAACATTACTCACTGTCATCACGCAATTTCTCAATATAGTCTCCCCCACTCGATACACACTTCCTCCACCGACTTACCAGGGAACGGAGTCCACCTAGGTAGAATTCCTTGGGAGTAGTTTGCCTCCAGGTCTCCACCGCTTCCTTCATCTCATCCAAAGAGGAGAATCTTCTTCCTCTCAGGGGTTCCTTCAAGCGAGGAAAGAGATGGAAGTCTGAAGGGGCCAAGCCGGGCGAATAGGGGGGATGTGGCAACACATCCCAGCCTAACTTCTCCAGCAAATCCTTAGTTCGCGCAGCGGTATGCGGCGTGGCGTTGTCCATTTGGAAGATTGGCTTCATGAAAAGCTTCCCACGTCTTCGATTCTTGAGTTGGTGCCACAGATCTTCGTTCACCAGCTTGCAGAAGTATTCAGAGTTGATGGTCGCGCCCTTCGGTAGGTAGTCCACCAAGATCAATCGTCCCAGAACACTGAAATCATCACCTTTTGACAGGAAGGAGCAGTATTTGCCTTCAAATGTGAAGGATCTCCCCGAGCACACCACATTCTTGACTGCATCTTCGTCTTCAAGGCTTTATCACCAAAGACAATTGAAAGTCGTTCAGCAATATTGGAGGATGCATTGCCTTCCTTCCACAAGAAAAAGATGATGGCTCTCTGTTGCGAGACAGCGTCTTCCATTGCACAAAACAATTTGAAAATCTTCTGCAGATTTGTGATTCTTAAATTGGCGGATAGCAAAGCTATCTATCTGACAGACAATAGACATCCATAAAAAATTCACTTGTGCTAGAGATTTGAAATTTGAATACCCAATTGACAGAGCAGTACCATAGATATAGTAAGTGCTAGCTTCGTCGCGGCGTCATTTCTCAATGTTAAAAATTCAAAATACGGATACTTTTCTAACGAACCTTGCATATTACTGAAACTTCACGCTCATACTGACTTAATTACATATTGAACATCATCATGATAGTTGACTGCAATGGTGACTATTGACCGACCAGGCCTAGCATTTTATCAGATCTGACTATGAGCTGGTTGTTCCGAAACATCATAAATATGGTTCCGATCAGGGGCGCCTCGTGGCATCAGATCAAGATGAGCAACTATTCATAAAATCAGGTCACATAATACTCGCTCCCTGTAGCATTCAATTTTCGTGTTTGTGAGCAAATTCCGAAATATTTGTGATCTACCAAGATATCTTCTCAAACAACTTGACACAACACAAGAGGAAGCAGAGAAGAAACAGCATGTTTTTCACAACTTAACAACTAAGCAGTTTAGAAAGATGAATACAAGCTGTGATTGTCAAATGAATGTATTTTTCACTTCCGTTGTTGCGATCTCTTAGAAATGAAAGTAAATGAAACCTCTTGAATTTTCAGATGTAACCAACTTAAAGAATGTGCAATTAGATGGATTAGTAAACAGAAACAGATGAGCTTAAGACTCAGCAAGGAATTAATCATTTACGCCAACGGTGTCTGAATTAACCTGGATATCTCCGATAACACAATCGACGCTAGATTTCTATTGATCGGAAATCTAAAAAGAACGCGTAGTTTAGTGTAGATATCTCTCGTCTTCCAATGATCTGTGCACTGTATGAAAAAATATCTCACGGAAATTCTCAATGATTCTTAGATGCCTAAAGTACATTCAATCTGTATCTGTAGAGCTGGGGCTCTGTGGAAAAAGTCTGTTAGTGTGTCGTTAGGTATATAGAAGAATTATTTCAAAATTATGGGAAATGGAGCCTTTGATTCAGGCATGTTTGTTTCCCTGTCGACCAATTCCAACTTAATTGAGCTCAAAGGGCAATCTGCAACTGAGCATGGGTGCTGTTTAGCCTGTGTGGAATTTGCTACGATCTCTATCTATTGTATTAAAAAATTGTCCAAGTCATTCTCTTCATTCATTTATCAACCGCGGAAGCCATGTGTTTCGCACCTATCGCAGAGGAAGTTTTTTTTTTTTTACGGATTTTACGTCACTTTTTACCCCTACTGGGGCCTTGGACGGTGCTGACTTAAGTCAGACTTTGTTTGGAGCGTTGTGGTGCTTTGTAGTCCGGATGCCCTTCCTGCCGACTTCCAATGACACTTTCCGGGTTCGACCTCTGGACCATGAGATCGCTAGTCCAAGTACGCAACCACTGTGCCACGGACACCACAGAGGAAGTACCTTCTCGCACCTATCGCAGAGGAAGTCACAGATATAATACACAATTTTTAAATGCTTTGGTTGACAGACTTTGGATACCATTAGAATTAGACGGACTATTGAATCATTTATCAAGCCTTAGTCATGCTATCTTCAATGTGATCATTTGTCATGATCAGGGTGTCCGCGCAAATTTGAATGAGAATTTCCAGGTGTTTTCCAGGATTTCCAGGGTAAAATTCATTTTCCAGGTTTTCCAGGGAAATTTACCAGAAATCAGGGATCAAATTTAAAAGAAAAATTCCGCGAAAATGATGATATACGGTATGTCATGACAAAGTTCGAGTACAAAAATTTTCTTCCTGTCCATGCTTTGTTATTTGGAATTGAGTAAAGTGATAAATAATAATCTCTATAGTGGTGTATGCAAGCACAGAAGAGAATCATCTACGCCTCATTCATGTGCTAGTATCTAAATGATATGAATGGAAATGAATAGATTTGGATAATTCCATGGGCTATTACATTTTTTAAGATGGATTTCTAAAATCCATGACTACTGCCAAATAAATTCCGTGTAATATCTAGCCTACATAACAAACGGAAGCCACCAGATATCCCTCTGATTTTCAGGTGAAACTATGCGTTATGATATGTATTATACGATATTTTCAAGCATTATCCCATCAGAAACTCCAGTCTGCGGGCGTCCTTTGTTATGTTGATGATGCTTTCAAAAATCGTTTGATATCCTTTACAAAAAGGATCGGTTAACGTCTTCAGTTCCCATTACTGAGGCCTTGGACGGTGCTGACATAGTCAGACTTTAATCTGGAGTGTTGTGTTCTTTTAGTCCGAATGTCTTTCCTGACGACTTCCAATGACACTTTCGGGGCTATATTTCGGGATAGCCACGGAGACCACTATGTTTTTGAATATCTATGTTTTATAAATACCGGAGGAAATGTTCCTCTTCACAGAAATCAAATTAATAGTGTTATGCTGGAGCATCAGGAGCTTGCTGTCGAAACAATTTCTAAGAAAAAAATCATGGTCTCAGTACAACTTCCTCACATTTGAAATTCTGCCGTTAGAACGTCGGCGTTCAGCTAACCTTCGAAAAAACACTGCGATGACTTGGTATGAGAATTAAAGTGAAGACTACCTGTTGGTCCAAAATCAATGCGAAGCCTAGAAAATGAGCTGCAATGAGACTGATGATAATTGCTGATTTATGGAAATTTCTGTCTGGGGTTACGTGAGGTCAAGCAAGTACGCAAATCAGTAGTGTACAATATATCGAAATTTATCTTCGGTCGAGAATTGTCCTTAATGAAATACTGCAAGAATGCTTGCGAAGTTTTCGACATAGTAAGAGAGTTTGAATTCAACAGAGAAGTCATCTCACTCAATTAGTCTCCCAAAAACTACTCGACTCCGTTCTCGACATCTTCTCCGAAACCTCGTCGGTAACCTGCTTGAGGAGGAGCTCATTGTTCCACATGGCTTGCGTGACTACTTTGACTTTTGGTCCAAGCGTCCTCCTAGCTCCACAGGAGACTTAATAGACTCCGCAGTGATTCAGGCCGTTTCCCCTCGGATATGTTCCGATGGGGAATCAAATCCTCAAGCAAATGTCCCTGTGGTGCCCCATCTCAAACTGCCCACCACATTTTGAACCACTGCCCTATTTTGAAGCCTCCCTGCCATCTTTTTGAAACTGAAAATCCATAGCTACAGTCATACCTTCAAAGTTGCAACTTTTGAAGGCGTTGGACGCCTGCTTCTTATGTACATTTTCATACGAATATATAATATACTGAATCAGTGCTCCATATTCCATTTCCATTGTGATCTCTATCTTTCGGTATTAATTTGTGAAAAACAGACAGTTCCTTTGCTCTACATTTAGGAGAGCATGGTACAGTAGCAGAAATCATGAACATTACATAGCTGTAGTCCAGGTAGATTTCTCAGAGCTGAACAGTAGGCTATGTCAAGTCAAGAAAAACAAAAATTTTCCTTTCTCGTGTAAATGAAAACCATGGACATTAATCATGCTCAGTTTACGTAGGAACGGCACAACGACCCCAAAGTCTGACCATGCTAGCAGCATCTAAGCATGCGTTGAAGGGAATAGAGACACATAGGTTTATTTTTCATTTTAATTCAACATCATCAGACATTCTGTGACCCAACGGCTCAGTGGTTAATGACGTAGACTAGGAATTAGAAAGTTTAAGGGTTCAAATCTAACCACAAACAAAATGCTAATTCAAATACAGGGAATAGTGCCTCGTAAACATCCTTATGGAAATTAGATATCCACGTGAAATTTCTTACCGCGACGCTCTAAATCGAATTTTGGAAAAGCCAACGAGCACTGTCAGACACTCACCCAATGTTTCTTCGCGAAAGGTCGCGTCTTCATATTCCATTGTCATTGAAAAGACATGAGTTCGATGCCGTCGCGAACCCGTCACATTCTGCAATAGGAGGAAGATGAGGTCACGTTTATCAGCCACATGCTACACTTACGCATCACACTATCATCCTCCTCCGTTTCTACGGAGAACCGATGAGTATAAACTGAGTCAAAAGACAGACGCATTTCCCAAGCAGACAGATCGATTCTATAGAAGTAAAGATAGGATAATCTGTGGGTGTAGACGTGTTTGCCTTAGAAAGACCCTCGATCCCTAATCGTGAAAGATGCATTTATACCATTGACGTCACAACAACAGTTTGATCCAATTTTAAGGGGACTCGATTTCTCTATCTCGTCGATACACTGATAACATCGATGGGATGCGCAAGTGGCTCACATCGATTTCATGAACTCATTTTGGCATTTTTCCAAAACAATCATGAATGTCAACCCTGGATCTGTAAAAGCATCAAGGGTCAAATGTTTCTTAACTCATGAGGTTAGTCAATCGCTACTTTTCAAACTAAGCTTGTGTCCACCATCCTATTGTTTGATGCATTATAATCATCCTATGATGGCAAGATAAAATAATCCTTATCTTTCCGGAATAGCCGAAAAATATTCCAAACATAAGACTCAAGATAATTACTGCCGGTGATTTCTTTTGCCGCTATACACCACGCACGCATATTACAAATCAATTACTTGATTTATTTAATGATTCAATGCAAAATGAACAATTTTATGTTAATGTTACATATCTTGCACAACTTTGTTACCAGCATTTTATCGAAGGAAAGATGTACCATGACAAATAACTGACGATTTCACGAATATACTGACGCAGCCCGAGGGCCGGCCCGCCCCGCATGCAACTCTGATGTACATGTAGGCCAATACTCTCATAAATTCGCAGCACAATGCACCGCTGTGTTGGAAAAGCTGCTCTCAAGTGCATTGTATTGCAATGTACAACGAACATAAAAAGAGCGATTAATAATAAATCAGCAAGCAGTGTCTTATACAGCCGCATCAGAAGTAAGCACGACGACATCGGGGATTTTCACATCGATCCCATTGCTAAACTCAATGACCCGCGGAGCACATCATTTACTGAAGCAAAAGCAATCACACAGCTTCGTTATGGACCTTCAAATCGGCTGCAGTTTGCTAATGATAGTTAGAGGCGCTGGATAACAAAGTACCAATCCTTCTTTTAACAACAAACCCTCTGTTATCCGGACCAGCAAAATTTTATCGAGAGACCATATTTACCTTTTGCTCTGGTCTCGAACACGTATTGAAAAAGAATAACCTATCTCGTCCTTTTTCGAAAAATCGTTTGATCGTTGAAGCCTAGTTGGAAGTGAGTGAAGCCACCTGATCCTGAAATAAGATTATAGAGGCAATTCGATATGATGAGCTTGTACCGATATTTTTCCTGATTTCGAACTCAACGACAGCATCTTATGAGGTAAATCAATCAGCCAGCCTGATTTACTCAACGGGTTTTCAAAGATCATTACAGTTCAAGCAGATGTGTGGTCTCCGTGGCACAGTGGTTGAGTGTTTGGCCTAATGATCTTCTGTTCCAGTGGTCGAGCCCCGAAAGTGTTATTGGAAGTTGTCAGGAAGGGCATCCGAACTAAAAAGATCACAACGCTCCAGATTAAAGTCTGACTATGTCAGCACCGTCCAAGTTCCCAGGATGGGGAGAATTGACGCTAGACCATTCTATTACAGTTCAAGCTGAGGAGAGAGAAGTATCAGTGTGCTAAAGTCTCATTTTTTATCGCAGGATCATTGATATTCATGGATGTCTTTATTTAAGATGGAATATTTTTCATCATTCTTAAATTTTATAAAAATATGAACAAAATTGTAGAGAGAACTAAATAATCACATGAAATGAATAATTCTAAATTATGGCTGACTATTTGATTTTCGCATGTAATTACATTCAACACAAAATAATAATTGACTCAATTATCTGAAATGCAGTTGACATCAATTGATGTTGCTTCTTTGAAGGCTTTTGTTAATGTCACTGAAGGATGATGCAATAAGCGGATAGCCGTTAATGAAGATATGCATGCCTATCACCTATTATCACTTATGAAAACTGTAGACGGTCAAGCATAATGTCTGAAAATCGAATTCAAGGACACTCACATGACCTTGTGTTTTCATTTCAATATAGCGATGTAAGCATAAGTCTTTCGTATACATCATGTTATGAAACAGACTTCGCATTTGACAGAATCAAAGCTGTTTCTATTAGTTCAGCTTATCGTACAGAACGGAGTAGACAGTTATGTAAGAGAGCGAATGAATGTGACGACCCGCAGCAATTTCAAATCATTTTTGATCACTCAGACAAATCTCAGAGTGATACATTATCTCCGGAGAATAATATAATTATTGAGTGACTTTGCAAACCGTCTCTTCTTTAGTCTAGTCATCATCCGAAACATTAATTTATGAAAGAAATGTCGTAGAATGGTCGTGTGGACTGTATAATTATGAAATACAGCAGACTGAATAGTCAGCGTTGACGCAGTAAATTGCAAATTGTGTCTCGGACAGACGGGCAGGCAGGTAGCAAAAAAATGGTGACAGCTGAGATGAATGCTGCAACTGTCAGCAGAAAAAACGATCAAAATGATTTACATTGTGACAATTCATGTTGACGATGCAACTGCTCTGACTGATGTGATTATCGCTACATCATCTACCGCAGTAATAAGGAATCAACCTTGAGAGTTCGACATTTCTATTTCTAGGAATATACTGTACATGCATGTGTAACAGATATAGCATGTTTTAGAGGTCATTAAAAGAAGAGATATAAATCGAATAGTCGATCGCTGGGTTTATTCTGATGAAACCCTCTAATGGTGGATATTACGAAGAACATAAAGATCAAATTCATTTCACCCTGTCTTTCTTTTAATCATAACTTAAAATGATAGGCCAATAAAAGTTTTACCGAGAGAGTCCTGATACTTTTGTTCTGTCTTGAACTCTTTGGAAAATGGCTAACCTCTCTCGTCGCTTGGTCAACTACGACATGACTTAACATATTCACTATATTCATTTCATGTCACTGTCAGACTGTCTTCTTAGCAAGGGTTGGTTATAATATAAGCTCTAAAATCTAAGTAAATTTATTGAGTGAACACAGATAACGATGAAAATATGAAAGTGACTCTTTCCTCCTTCATTCTTCGAACTATTACCACATTTACCTGTTATGTTGTTGCTATGTTTTCATTAATTGATGGACAATGGAAAGAAAAAATGTGCACATAGCATGGACTGTTTATGACATTAAGAATCTGCGCTACGGAATTAAATGCAACCTCAAACAGCTCTGAGAGTGATTTCAGTTATTTCTTAGTAGGCAGGTAATACTCGAAGAGATTAGAGGAATGAGAAATTCTGCATTCTGCAAGCATTAGAATAGGAAGCCTATCAGGCAGTTTTAAGAAAAAATACCTGCATGTAGATTATTGGGTAATGCAAAATTAGATTGAAAGTTCAAAGGCATGGGTGTGTGCGGGAACATAAGGTTGCTACGCTTCCATCTAAAGGTTGTGCAGTTCAACTTAAACCCAGATGGCTATAGATATCATTTATTGTTATGCGTCTTGTTCTGGGTACACCTATGCATAAAAAACTCAATATTAAATTATTCAAATGTGATTTAGAACATCATGTCCTTTGTTTTCATTTATTTTTATTCCAACACTTTCCATCATTTCCTTTCAATTGAACAACCTATTAAATGTTTCGGTAACTTCAAAGGCTAGTTTGGTAAGTGAAATGAAACACCTGTGTCTTCCGTGAGTTTACTACGTGAGTTGAAACACGCCATATGTTTTAGAACCTCATGTGCAACCCCAAATTTTCAGACCCATTCATCGAAAAGCTCGGACAGTGCAACAACCATCAATACCAGCGTGCCACGTACAAATATAGGTTTCCACAAGTAAATTCATATGAGTCTTCTGTCTTGACCGATATCCAGTAGTTGCTACAGAAATTGTTCTTTTGAAAAAGCTCGAAAAAAATTGAGTCTACGATCAAATTTAAATGTCTCCATTTCTATACAAGAGATGCACAGGGTTGGCCGAAAGTACCAGCACTACTTGAACTTAGTGACCCTGGTGATCTGTACAAAAAGCTGTGATCGACAAAATGTTAGATCGTAAGGAATCTCGTGATTAAAATGTCTGAATGTAGGCAATTATGACACGTTTCAAATCATAAACAATTTTGACATTTACTGATATTTTGGCATTTATTAGCACCCTTAGTCAATGTCGCATTGCTACGACTGGATATTTGTCAAAAATGTCATTCCATCCAACTCTCAAAGCACTGCAATCATTTGACAAATATTAAATCTTCAAATAGATTCTGTAGGTTAAATCATTCTTCAGGATTCATCTTAGCGCTACTCAGAATACTTATTTCTTCTTGTACCTGCACTTTAAGTTACCATAAAATGACATGTCAACATCTTCAGTGTGATCGCAACGCTCGGTTGAACTGCCAGTGCTTTCTGCTGTCTCATTGCATTCATAGCACAAAAGCTCTTCCATTCAGCTTCTAATCTGATCACCCGTAATACTTTAAGAATCTTGTACGAGTAACTGGACTTTTTCTGCTTACATTGTTTTTTCAAACTATCGACAAGACGATGTAAATATCAGCCAAGAATATGTACATTCATTAAGACGAAGTCTTACTGCCTCTACATGATCAACTTCTGAAGCCAATGAGGGTATCAGACAATCTCCATGATGATAGCTACATAGAGCTTCTAAATTTCTACCTCAAGAAAATTCGAAAAGTTCGTTAACTGCGAAACACTGTAAGCTTTCTGCAAGTAACGGTCATCTACATGCATCGAAAATGATTCCATCTATATGGTCTGAATACGAGTTGTGTAGATAACGTATGCTTTCCTAACCAGTAACCGCTCTTGGGTAGTAGGTGTGTTACATAAGGGATGCGTTAAAGAATTGTTCGCAAGGATACTTTTGGTCGTCCAGTCATCGAACAAGTTTTGTATTCGCATAAATGATTTCCCCTTCGTCTAGAGAGATCTAGAGTCCTGAATTTGAACTCTCAATCGTCGTAAGACCGGCCAGAATGGAGAAGGCGCATCCATCCAACAGCAACCGACACAACCTGTTTCAGAGTAGGTTGAAGTCGAAGAGCAAGAGTAGGCTGTCTTAATGAGGTCAATCGGCATTTATTGAAGTCGCATGAAAGATATTTCTGCTTCTAACTGCCATGATTTCGTGAGTAAAATGTATCACCACGATTCTGCAGGTTTCGTGTTTGCAATTGATGAAAGACTGCAGTAAACATGAAACGTTTAATACATATAGAAGAATCGAGAGAAATTCAGCAGAACACGGATCTATTTATGTAGAATGCAATGAACAGTATATCGATTTCACCAATTTGCTTTGCTAACATAAATGCCAGTAAACTTCCATAATGAATCTGTGGTTTATCCAAAACAAATCGAAGAATGGGAAGTATCAAATAATTGTTTTTAGTTTTCATCACACGACCTCGCCGATGCCAAGGAAATTTATCAAGCTTTCTCCCTAACCTCTCGGCTTGACATCGCAACGGTGGTAGACTGGGAAAATCATTCCATCTTCGAAAGAAATGTTTACGTCCTGTCGGTTACTTTCGTAAGAGTTGTCAGGATGTGTCACGTGCCTTTCTGCAGTCCTCGATCTTTCCCATCCCAATGTAGAAAACACAATGGCAAAGTTTTCGTTCTTGCGATTATAATACAGATCAAGAAGAAAATGCAAGAGAGAAAATTCCATCAATATTTTGTTGAAAGCAACTAGCAGAACTAATGCTCGGAAAGCATAAATACACTCACTGACCTTTCATTCAATGCTATCTCAGAACTTCGCAGTAAGATAGTTAGCCAAGCTAGGATGAAACCTCATTATGAAGAATATGATTTCTTGCGAATGAACAGCTGTGGCGGGAGCTGCGGATTCGAAAGTACATTGAAGAAATCGTTTTTCTTGTCTGTTTTTATCTGGCGATAATACATGTATAGTATGTAAAAATACCTTATGCACAATCATAAAGATTCGAAAGCAATCGACAGATGAAAGTTCAAGATTTGATAAACGATGCCTCTTTAATTTCTCTCTATTGTTTGCAATGTGTTCCGTAGTTTCGATGATGCGCAAAATCCATGTTTTAAATTGATGACCGATCCCTTCTTAAACACGAATTTTTTATTTCGTTTAAATGTTCAAAAAGATCTTTTGGTGCAATGACGACCAAAGTTATGACACTGCACCAATGTTTTAAGGTTTTGCTGCCTGATACATAAAGCATTGCACTTCCCTAATTAAGTTTGTGTGTCTCTTTGAGTTTCAGATAATCGTTTCTATTTCAAAGTTTTCTTTAAATACATGAATATGCTGTACGGTTGCAAAACAAAAAATCTTAAAATATCGCGATGCAAAGGGTCGAACTATTAGCTCTGATTCATATTCAGCAGAATAAAATGAAACGTTCAAGTCAACAAATAAGAACCAATCAGACTGATATCATCCTTGGCAGGCATAGAAATAAACTGTTTATCTGAAGTTCGCTAGAATGGAAATTGACTCAAGGTCGCGGCACATCCGAGGGAACAAAGTTGGGGCATGAAGAACCAATTATAAGCTTCGATTTACTCATGTGACTGATTCTAACCCAATGACACAGACGTTGGCAGGTGCATCTAAGTGAAAATGCGTGCGATTTATGTGCCGTTATTGTGCATTGCATGTAGCTTAATTTCCATTCTAGAGGTTTTATTGTTGTCAATTTCTATGTTGGCAGGTGTCTTTGCTGCCTCCTCCATAAGGCGGTCAATCGACATCGTTGACCTATTTGAATGCTTGGACGCCATGAATGACTTGGTAGTCAAAAGCCCATTTAGTGTCGAGCCTTGTAGTGTGTTTCGATCTCTTGTCAGGATTCTGTTGAGCCAGCTTACGACGTGCTCGGTATCCGCAGTTGTTTATAAACAAGGTATTCGTTGCTCTGGTGGAGCATCGCTTAGCTGCTTCCTACTCATTCCTTTCCATAAATCTGTCGAATAAAGCTGGTGGTGGTAACAGTTGTCAGCAACTCAATTATTGAGCTGCATAGCTTGTAAATAACAGTCTTAGCTGATTGAGATGGCATTTCAAATTCCTTCAGAGGTTTCAGACCAAGCCAGAAAATGCATGTAAGCCTGAAGATCACGTTGATTTGAGTCGAATTATGCACTGGACTGTGCAGTTGTTCTTTTTATTCGCAGGTAGCTTATTAAAAAAAGCGGACAGCACTGGTTAACAATGGATTAACGTTTTCATTCTTCAATTTTCGGACATTTTATAGAAATAAGCAATTTGCTGCATTCGCACTACGCGCAGCTGTAGCATTGCTGCATACGCAGGACTAATGACATTATTTTTTGTATTTACTGATGCGATTGGTAATCGGAATAAGAGCCTCTATGATCGAGTATGGATTTCGTCTTGCATAATCAATTAGTAGTTTACTTGTCCTTTCACCACGAATTCGGTGCCCAGACAAGAGGAATAATTCATGGCATTGTGATTTGATGGATGCAGAAATGTCTTGAGATCTTTTTTGATAAGGACGTTAGATTCCTTTCATCTAAGACTACTTTCAAAGATTAAGATCTTTAGATAAAAAGATATCTCAACTAATGACTTCCATTGACCATACTTTCACAATCAGAAGTGAAGCCTCGCCATCGATTATCACCATCGATAATCGAAATCTGAATACAGACTATTTTGATAAATTAAGTAATTGCAGTTTCTCATGTTTGATTAATCGGATTAGACATAATCTCACACATAACACGAGTTACACGACTTTATCTTACTTGACTGATCTTAATCACACTTCGTCATGATTGGCCATGTCATTACTCATTCAGTGACATTAGAATATATCTAATTCAGAATAGAGGGATAGAGATCGCATGATCAAGAACATGTGATTCTTTTATTATAATGCCTAACCAGTCAGTGTACGTGAACTCAATAACAGACAACTGATTGACTAAAAATAAGAGAATGATCGGCTAGAAATAACAGGAATACATTAAGCAAGCTAACGAAAATAGGAAAGTGTCTGAGGTGTCTGAGTGAATGAACGCTGTCTGGCTAAATAAAGCTTTAATATCCAGTTGTCTTATTCATGTCTTTAGAGACACTTTGAAAACGATTTCTAATTTTGTAGTCTCTTAAAATTACCCAGCAATTATTAGGAAAGAGCGAGAGACAAAACAACAATAACGCTCCTTCCACAGACTGGTTCTTTCTACCTACCCCTCACTGGGCAATGACGCGACAGGCGAACCACATTCTCAAACATCTCCAGCATAATGACGTCGTGTTTGATGATCATGCATGTAATTTTGTCGATCAATACGTCTACAAGCATGCATCAAGCATCACATCAGAAAAATATTACAGTTTGAAAAGTGCATGCGGTTCACCCAAAATTACTAGGCAACCTGTGCTAGCCACCACTGACTTACTACAATCTTAGATCATCGTTTCTCAACATTTTCATCCCTGCATAATTTCAGTAAGCCATACCCACATTTAAGACATCCAAAACAGAGACCAGGGCGGAACTAAAACTGAAAACTAGTCGACAAAGGGATCAAAATTCACTCTAGACACAATACGTGACCGAAAATTCGGGAAAATGAGCTATATAATTCAATTTACCTCGGTTGATTACAATACTATCTAATTATTTGACGTAGGCAATCAGCAAATCGCCCTTTACAATTTCGTGCATAGAACGCATCAATTTCATCATTACTTCCAGTTGAGATGCTCATTCATCTCCAATACAAAGTTACATGTTGGGCTTACACTCGTGTATAAAATTGGAGAAGCAAATTGGCTTTTCGCTAAGTTAGGAATTCGCACCAAAAGAAATTAGTTCATCAATTGTGAGCACCTGTCTCTGAGTTTTCGATTATTTCATTCCTCTCTTGATGAGAAATGCAAGTGCAAATAATACACATGAATTGTAGTCATTATTTATGTGGCTTATAATTGATGAGTAACATCGAGGGGGATGTGATTTATCATAATGCCGGAGGTGCAGAATAATGCTCTCCCGTTTATAAAACCATTTTATAGTACTTAAGAGTAGAGTTAAGAAGACATTTCGTCTGCCACGTACAACGTACTCATTTGTTGCAACTAAGTCCCATCTTACAAATAGGTCTTCGGGGAAAATGACCTGGAGCTTTACAAAAATACATTCTCCAGTTCTGTCAAGCCATTCGGTCACTTGGATATACTTAACTTAATTCCAAATGATGTGTGACTGACGCCACATAATGCTTACCAGAATCTCAACAAATTTTCATACTCCACACATGGACTGATCTAGCGCTCTCATCAATTAATATAAAATTCTCACAATTTTGCAATAGCATTTACGAGGACCAATTTAGCTTTCACACAAGCAAGCCACGCAAGGGTAATCATAAATTAAGAAAAATATAACTATGTAGAATTTATGGTATGGTTTCAAAACTCTGCAAAACCAACCAGCCTTGCATGTGAGATTTTTATTTTGATTCTGTCTCACAAGATTAACTCTCAATGAAATCATGCCTGTTTATATCTACTATGTAATTTTACTATGTGATAGTGATATGTAAAAGCTATATCATGGCTAAATCGGCATGTCTACATGCAATTGCCCTTATTGAGACCTGCTAAACTAGATTTAGGCATGATATAACCTTTACCAGGGTGTCCGCGCAAATTTGAATGAAAATTTCTAGGGAATTTACCAAAAATCAGGGGTCAAATTTGAACGAAAATGTTCAGACTTTCTGCAAGGAAATTTTACTCAAATACACTCGTCAAATTTAAAAGAAAAATTCTGGGAAAAATCTACCCAAAGTTCTGTGCTAAGGAGCTTGCATACCAATATCATTGACAAAAAAATTTGAAAGTTGGCGTGAAATTGGCTGAATTTTTAAGGCGCAGGTGATTCCAAATAAAAAATACCAATATATGCATCGTACGGCTACATTATATTTCTAGAAAAAAATGAAAAGTTCGACAACATAGTCAACCATACCACGCGGTTCGGTCTCATTCATGTTCTATACGTTATGATTGGAGACTCCAGTCACTGTAATATTCTAAAAACAAAAAAATTGTATGAGAATGAAGGCTATATTTGTAACAAATAAGTAGAGATATGAAAAACAAAATCTGGAAAAATAGAAAACACTTCAACCATAGAGTAAGTATGACTTCAAAAGCTTGCAATTAGTGTTTTATTAAGTCTCATAATTTCCAGGAGTTTTCCAGGGAGCGCAGACATCCTGCCTTTACGAAATCCTCGCAAAATGTGTAATTTGCACAAAAAGTCACAAATTCAATTGAAGACAACTTATGACGTTGGCAAAATTTACATAGCAGGTTGTATTAGTTTCAAAATGAAGGCGTTGGTTTTACTTTTTTGTAGTGGTAGTAGCATTGCTAGAGTTTCATTTTTGTTTCAATTTCAGCATCTTTCCTCTGACAGATACTAATCGCTACAATTTCAATGTACACACCACTTATTTGAAGAAGTTTGTTTTCATCAAATACGTCAAAATACCTTTTCAAACGAAATATATCATCAGTAGCTATTCTTCTCTAAATGAAGTAATAAAAGTTGTTGCCAACATTTCCACATGCTTTCCTTCTCATGTACGCCTACGCTCTCAATCAGAAAATCACGTGAGTATTTTGAGTGAAGGCAAGTAAGAAATATTTAATGATAAAATTCCTTGTTCTGACGCTAAAAGATGGAATCGTGTTTTAAAATCATGTCAAAATCCTCTTGATTCCATTTGAACTCAAAGTACAACAAATGAGAACTCAATTTGATAAATATTATTTCACAAATCCACGAGGATGAAATTCCGCAGATAATCAATACTTTTTAGCGTAGGCGTTGGTTTCTGATGAGCATAATTTTCAGAGAGATATCAGGCTTCCACAATCCGCAGAGAGATGATGATAACCTTTGACTAGGAATATGATCTCCTCTTTGTCATAGGTCAGAAGGATGAGGGACCATGTATTGAAAGAGTTAAGACATCAACGCTCATGGCAACAAATATCGACTTATAAAGCTGTTGCTTTGCTTTAGAAAAATTGACAGAAATTGTTGGTCTTCAGTGCTCGCTGGTATTCGAATCTGAAAGTTCGGTTGGTTTTAGTCGTTTTTAAATGTGCGAGTAAACAAACATTAAGGCCCACAGGCCAAAGTTGCTTTGTGCATGATTCACACGTGGTTCGTAATGTACATGTGCAGTGAATATGACTTGGCAAATATGTGCATATAAATGTCGTCTACATTAGTGCTATTTCAAAACGCATTGTATTCTTCTATATGTTGCTTTAGTACTATCAATAGATTTATCCTAGGCTTTTCAAAGTGGTAGGAATACAATATCAAAGGTACACAATTTTGATAGCAAAATGGCAACAAATCTTCATTTTATTGTGAATTTATCCAGCGATGCAATCGAGGTCGAGGTCGGCCCCGAATAGAGTTACATAATATTGATTGACTTTGATACAGGGTACTTGCATGAAAGGAAGACAGAAACATTTGAGGCTATCATGTTATTAATCATGTTGTGTCAACACGCTAAAAATCGCAATATAATCTATGACAGCTTTAAATAGTTAATTACTACATCATTTGATATGAAAACAAAACAAGATTTATGTCAACAATTTCAAATAAAAAATGATAAAGAATCTTGAAGAAAGCAGTCCCCTTGCACAATTTATAAGTGAAAACACCACAAAGATGTTGTCTGATGACATATATTCGCGAGGCCTTTCGTTCGGTTCTCGTCTGGCGAACACACCGGAATGGCTTAACATGCATTGATCAATCATTTTAACTGAACATGAACATGATACTGCATTGATCAATCAATTTAACTGAACATGTCACCTGATGCATAAATGTACATGAGCTTGACATAGACATCTCTAATGAAAGCGCGCTACACCAAACAATAGAAGCGAAGACAGACAAAGGAAAAACAATGAAAATTACCACGGTAAAGACAAAGTCAGGACGGAATCTTTCTGCGTACATAAATCGGGGTTGAAATGCTTAATAACAAGGGCCTTTAATATGCTCAGCCTCATAAAAAACTGGGAGCGGTATAATACTGTGAGACGGTCACGAGCACCCGAAACATCTAATGTTTTGTTCCTGTAGTGTGCAAAATCAATCTTGTTCGATCTCTTGTCAGCATGGCTTTTCGCATCTGTACTGCTGATAATTTAGATCAAGAAATCAAAAAGGTTCATTCTGTTTTGGAGAGTAATGGCGATCCTCCCTCTTTTGTGAAAAGGTACGGTCAGTTGCCTCGACCTCCTGATCTTGTTGTGTTTGGGCCAGCCATGAAATGTGTCTATTTGACCTTGCCTCTCATTAGTGACAAGACGGCCGCACATTTTTGCCGTTCTTTTCGTTCGGGTCTGTCAGTGTGTTCTTGTCTGGAGCTGCGTGTTTTGTTTTCAACGCGTCGTATCTATATACGATCTCTCAAAGACAAACTCCCGGAACTCTCCACCTCTAATGTTATTTACAAATACAAATGTGCTTGCGAATGTGAGTACGTGGGGAGAACCAGGAGATGTCTGCAAGAGAGTTGGTGAGCACGTGCCGCGCTGGATCTTCTCTGATGCCAAGTGTCCGCCGCATTCTACACGCATTCCTGCGAGTGCTATTACTCGCTGTGGAGATGATTCTTTGTTTTAGCTTTTGTGAAGGTTAAATGTATACATGTATTCTGTAAAGTAAATGCAATTCTAATGTTTGGTAAATATGTGTATGTAATATGCTTAATGTACCGGTATGTGGTTTTATTGTGAACAACGATAACGTATTCATTGGCAAGATACTGACACCAAGCCGCTTTCTTTTCATGTATACGAGAGGGCGATGGAGAAGATCAAAGAAGAGGAAGAAGAAGAAGCTAGGAAAGAAGACGGTGGTGTTTCATGAGAGGGCTCTCACGGCAGCTGTTCGCGCGGAAGTCCCGACCCCCTGTTTCCCGAAAAGAGCGGGTTTTGAGGGCGGTCGCCCCAGTCGGCAGTTGTCCCACCGTGTGTGACATTTAGGATTACGATGGATGGATATGATGGAAGTACTATGGTCAAAGTATAATGTCACACTTACACGATGCTATGAAGGGTTAAGATCTGCGAGGGTGAATGAAAGCTATGAGATGAGCAGTAATGACGAGCAAGGTGCTATGATAGTTCAAAGACCTTTTATGTAATGCCTTTTCTTAACAATGTGTTGAAGTTAGAAGGCATTAGCGAGCTGGCTGTGGGTGTTTGAAAGTGAAATTGAAGAGATTGGCAACATCATGAATTTTGAAAGTTGAAAGAAGGCATCGTGTCCACAGCCACTCTCTACGTTAATATCGGCTTGTAAGGTGCGAATGTAGCATTAGAAAAGAAGTGAAAGTTTTATAAGCAACAAGTGAAAGTTTTTATGATTAAAAGATAACGGGCGTCGCGAGAAGTAAAAGTTACGATAACACTCGCCATCTCCAAGTGTGCTCATTAGATGCTTCGGGTGCTCGTGACCGTTTCACAGTATTATACCGCTCCCAGTTTTTTATGAGGCTGCGCATATTAAAGGCCCTTGTTATTAAGCATTTCAACCCCGATTTATGTACGCAGAAAGATTCCGTCCTGACTTCGTCTTTACCGTGGTAATTTTCATTGTTTTTCCTTTGTCTGTCTTCGCTTCTATTGTTTGGTGTAGCGCGCTTTCATTAGAGATGTCTATGTCAAGCTCATGTACATTTATGCATCAGGTGACATGTTCAGTTAAATTGATTGATCAATGCAGTATCATGTTCATGTTCAGTTAAAATGATTGATCAATGCATGTTAAGCCATTCCGCTGTGTTCGCCAGACGAGAACCGGACGAGAACCGAATATATGTCATCAGACAACATCTTTGTGGCGTTTTTCATTTATAAAAAAATGATAATTGTTAACGGAAACGCTCAAAACATTCAATACATGATTTGAAATCACTACAATTTTGTAAATAAAAAAGTCACAGTTTTCATTGAAATTATCTAATAGCACGACGCTTTTCGTCCAATCTCAACAGGTGCTTACTCTAGACACAAAATCTTGAATACACATTTAGATAAATACAGAAAATTTGAATGATTGTAACAAGTACGAGTAATATACTGGAAGCATAGAAATATGCTTACATGTAATAGTCCCACCGCCAGGACGAGTTTCTGCATGAACGAGACCGAAGATGAGACTTTCACAGAATATTCTACACCCTATGTCGAAACTGGTCCAACCACAAGGAGATTCTAACGCTAGCGGTATTTGGCGGAATCTTGCTTATTCAGCGGAAAATGCAAAATATCAGCATCACGGCGGTATTTTGCTTTTTTTACGGTTTGATGGAGAAAACAATTGGCAATGATCCAAAACATTAGCGAAGTTATGTTTGTAAACGTAAATCTTTAATTCGCCCAAAATACCAAACATCTCCTAGTTCCCAGGATCTGACATTTTTGGCGGTCGGAGATGGCTTCATTCATTTCCGCAAGTATTTTTTCGATGAGAGCAATAGGAACAGAACAAATCGGTAGGGAAAGTCGATGCGGTCGACGCAACAATAAATGGGAGAAGAGGCGCGCATGAGTTCAAAGTCAATGACATATTGTGATCATATGTGCGTGTGTTGTACTCATGAATTCCAGCATAGTCATTTTACATGAAGCAATGCTCAGTTGAGTATGAGTATGTTGCACTGTGTATGGATCAGCAATGTTCCCTTTCAATCTGGTTATACGATTCAGAAACATTATTTTTTGCATTATACGATTGAAGTAGTTCAAACTATATCGGCTTTGTACACTTAGATTACTATGAATTTACACTAAAATGCATGTACGTTCAACTTGCCCTTTTTCGGTACTAGCAAGAATTTTCAAAATACTTTGTCAGTGATTAGTGTAATAGAAGCATGCATTAAAACTATCCTACTTAGAATAATCATGCATAGCTTTACTGTCAAAATTAGTCTGTGGATCTGGACGTAAAGTATAGCCTACATTCCTAATACATTGTCCTATTAAGTTATTCACTTCCCGGTTGAATGAGTAATGTTTGTGCTAAACAGGAAAAGCTGGAATGGCCAGAGAAGACCTTCTGGTGCGCCTGAACCTTCTGTCGATCGATGAGGCCATGCAGGTGTGCAGATTGAGATGACACGGCCATGTAGTGCGAAAGGATAACAACGATTTGGTGAAGAAAGTGTGGAAGATAAAGATCAGCGGACCAACGCCAAGAGGCCGTCAGAAGAAGACCTAAGAAACAGTGTCCGCAGAAGACTGTCGGCAATTGGGCCTCAAGGAAGCCGACGCACTCAATCGAAACCTGGAGGCATTCCATGAAGAAGCAACGTCCAACCCAACGGAGGAGGAGAAAATGACGCTAAACGG
This sequence comes from Prostheceraeus crozeri, assembly GCA_907163375.1. NCBI lineage: Eukaryota > Metazoa > Platyhelminthes > Polycladida > Euryleptidae > Prostheceraeus > Prostheceraeus crozeri. The sequence continues at coordinate 230,137 of CAJQUW010014506.1, forward strand.
ATAAACTGGAGTAATGTAAGCTAGATTGCCAATACGACATGCATGCATTCAGATAGTTTCAGATCGCAAAGTAATACAAGTTGATGATGCAATGAATGCTTTCATGAAATAACCACTAGCACACAATGTTTTGTATTAGAATGCTGAATAAAGTAACTACGATGCTTCCCTTAAACGAATTTGTGTATGAAAACATGACACCTGATATTTGAAGCACCCGTATGTCAATATCTATGTACCGTATGAATAACATTTGATGCTGCAAAAACGTATTTTCTGTGGCACTGTAGTTTAGATAATTGCTGTAAGTGAAGATACAAAGGGGGGGAGATGGTGAAGCAAGTGAAGGTGTTCAAATACCTTGGATCGACTGTGCAGGCGGATGGAGGATCGGACATAGAAGTGACGAAGAGAATTCAGGAGTGCTGGGGAGCATGGAATTGCTGAGGTGTAATTAGTCGCAGATAGGAGAGCTGAAGGATAAGTTGAGAAAAACGCGTATAAGATGGCTTAGTACATGTGGCGAGGAGAGAGGAAGATTATGTAGCTATAAAAATGAGACAAAAAAAGAAAGGGAGGCCGAAGAAGATGCGTTAGATAGAGTGCAGTGGAGGGAGAAAATCCGCACCAACGACCGCAGTTGAAGTGGAAAGAAAGCCAGAAGAAGAAGAAGTGTAGTTGAGATAATTCGATTACTTTAAATTTAGTCAATGAAATAAATGCTGAATCTCTGAAAAAATGAACATCCGAAACCGTCTCAATTTTTCAAGAAGTCTGTCGGTTTCGGCTCAGCTAGCCCCTCAGCACTATTGTTCTTCTGCATGTTAATGCTTTTCATTGATAGCAAAAAACTAAGTAAGCAATGGTCGCAAGCCATCAGGAACTATAACACATTTGGTTTTGTGCCGCTAATGCTACCTACAGTCTACAAGATTGGATATTAGCTAGCTTTCATGGCATCCTTGACCCAGAGATAGGTGCTGCGCTTTGTGATCTTTTGCTCGGGTGGTTGAGCTGCCGTTGGACTAAGTACGAGTTTCACAACGGTCCAGAGAGAGTCTAGGTTAACATAGTATGAGCCAGACAGAATGATCCTTCGCTTCCCCCACGAACACATATTTCCATATATTGCAATAAAAAATCCAAGATTCATAATTTAAAAATTCACAGTAGTTTCTGACTATAATTGATTTGACAACTTTGCTAGAAATAGCTTTTGTAGCCCAAATATCAAAAAGCATGACTTTCGACTACAACCACTGGTTATTTTCAATCACCACTGAAAGTAGCACTAATGATCATAAGAAATAATCGGAATGCTTCTCCAATAAAAAAAGAAGTTCAGTTCATTTACTGAACTCCCTGATCCATATAGAGCGCGATGTCAGACCAATACGTTAGGGCTGTGGGCGGTCTTACAGCACGTGCTTACCCGGCTAGGGCTATAAACCTATAGTGACAGCGGAGCCACTTCCCAAGGTGGACATCGCATTGAGTGAGGTCTTTTACCAACTCAGCTATCCTGATACCCTATTACCTTTCGCTTAATTAATTCAAAATTTGTCAAGATTAAGTCAATAATGCCTGAGACTGAATCAATAAGCTTGTAAGCGAATTTGAAGGTTACAAAACTGAGATCCCTGCTTGCACTATCCTGCGAAGGTCAGTTTGTACACTATATCCAACAATCGATCAACTACAAAAAAAGGTTAAATGCTCCCTGTGAGCCACCAAAAATAGCTGAATAAACTTTTATGCTTACCTTTTCATCCACTTCGAATAAGCCTAAATCAGAGACAATTTGACCTCGCACACCAGCCTCCTCCCAAAGTTCCCGAATAGCTGCTTCTTGAGGACTTTCTTCCTCTTCAATACCGCCTCCCGGTACGATCCATTCATTCGGATGACGTAAAGAACTGACTAGCAAAACTTCCAGTTGAGAAGCATCGCGGAAGCAAAGACCTGCTGCTCGTCGACGAAAACCATCAGCGTCGTACGTCCGACCCTCCTTCGCATTTGTTGACATAGCGAATAACAAAATGGATTGATAATTCACGACTTAGTTGTATGGTAAGAAACAAATCAACCTGAAATTGCAATATTTGGATGTTTTAAGATAATTTAGAATAAAGTAAGTAAAAAATAGTTCACATTCTGAAGAAACGATCTGGAACTGATGACGACGGTGCAAAACTAAACTGTGACGGACAGAACATATCAAAAATAATTAAAGGATGACTTCGTTATGTCGCATTATACAAATAACTGGTCAAACCATGCACGAAATTCTGGCGATACGCCATTTCCAGAGAATCTCAGATGACCACATTTTTCATATTGCTTGCTCTAAGCTCGATGTGAATTATTATCAGTACAATCAAATTAGAAAATCTGATAAGCATGATGCATGCTAAATAGATAGATTAAATGCAAGTATTTCATGCAAAACTCTTGATATTTAATGCTATTTTTCAGTTCTACATCTCAACAAGAAATAAATAGGAGATAAATGACGAAAATTAACGATGTAAGCGTGTGTCATGGATTCAGTGATTGCAATGAGTGGCAAACACAAAGGTATAGACAATTGCTGGTATTTGGGACAAATTATGGAGAAATGGAGAAAACTTCCCGCTTTTCACATTTTTACAATCAGGATTGATGTTGGACATGAACATGTGAACAGCAGAGCATAGACCAATACCCCCCCCCCCGCCTGCCATTTTTCATGCTTTTGGACAAATCTCGAGACTCAATAAAAGCCACTCCAAATTTCCGAAATTCCCAGAAGAAGCTCACGAACGGTCATTGGTCAGACAATTCGGTGAAATTATGCGATTTCATTTGACTTTCTGCAAGATTTTTGAGAGCCATTTACATCAAAGCAATTCATGGTTAAAGTGATATGAATAACTAATAACGAAAAACCTGAAAATATCAGAGATTGCCTTTATAAGTGTGAATAGCTCTACGAGTAGGGAGCAGATTTTATGCTTCCGTCAATTTTTCTGATTTTCATTCTATCCTGATGATGAAAAATCAAGCCTAATTAGGCTACTACAACTTCGAACCAAACCAGTGTCTTAAGGTCATTGCATTTAGCTTATCTACCACAAAATATCTAATACAAAAATTGCATTTAATTGAAATTTGAGATAAATGAATTTAGCTTATCGAGTACTGAACATTACATTAAAAAATTACATTTAATTGTGATACATCAAGCATTTTGTAACAAGTAAGAAAGACGGAATTGGCAATTATATTTACTCGACTGAAAAATGCTAAGGTGATATTTGTTTTATCAGGATTTATTTATATAAATAAAGAAATGCATGCTCAATTTCCTTCTTTTACAAGTTCATCATTTTTGACTGACCCGCGCAGGCTACATGATCAGAAACATACCAGACATCTATCTACCGGTGAGCGGCAACGCCGTGTTGAGTAAAATGCATGAGTAAACTGCAAAAATGTCTAAATACTCAATTTCTTCTCTTCAGACCTTCATGACTTCTAAGGAGGCTATAATATATATCTATAGCCTAATATTTATTATAGATAGGCTTCTATAATATCTATATTACCCATTTTGGTGTATTTTATTGTATTGTTGTATTATTTATAAGCGTTTTATTGTCTTCGGTTCTCAATTTTTCACAACTTCTTATTACGTATAACCTACTTGTAAATTTACAACTGTTCACAAGAAACTCCTTAAATCAGCAGCTGTTATGCGTGGCTCCACATAATAGATTTCACTCACAATAACAGTAATTTTCTCTTGTTTAATGTAACCTTTATCAACGGTCATCGTCGGGCAAGTGGGTACAAAAATAAGCTGGTTGACTACCAGAGCATCAATTAAAGCAGAATGACGTTGACCAGTTTGTATTTATATTTTCTAGGTGATGGCCGTAGATAACCGTTGAAAGGCATCGCAATATACGAGAGAAAAGCGCACCAGATTATTGAATTCTCCTCACCTCAACTTAAATATGTACATACCATTATGGAGTGAAGAGCATGTGACTCATACCGATCATTCGATAATAGGTTATTGCTTTCTTATCATAACACATGAAGTCTATAATCAAGAATAAGCGGCTGTCAGAAGGGACCAACAATTGAGAAATCTTCAGTCATTGGCGAGCATGGATATCTCAGCAGCTGTGGGGTACTATCGCAAAAGTTCACTGATGTTCATTGAAAAGTCTCTTAGTGGAACCGACGTAGGCTACCTCATAGAGCAGCGGTCACATCAATATTGATGTGTGCCGCAAGAAACAGAATTCATAGGAGCTATATAGAACCTCACATATTCTGAATTTTGGAGATGACGGTTTAATTTCTCAATTTTAGACTGCAGTTTTCTCAGTCTCTCTGAATAAACGAAATGGACCAATGAGCTTAAATTCTATTATCACCTTTTTCAGATTTACATGCATTTCAAACACCCTGTTCAACCTAATTATTAACACGACCAATCAAATACCGTAGTCAGTGAGGCATTTGAAGACGTTGCGAATGCGGACAGCCTTTTCCTGCAAATAGTTATCTGAACATATGCTAAAGGCTCAACATAACAAAGAGCACATGGTTGCGGCTTTATAACTGATTGGAGTACCTATTTACAACAGAAGAAGTAGCCCAGACCCCTTTCTACACCGCTCAAATGAGTCATTTTCAAATTTGATAATTTCAGAGTGCGCTTAGAGTCAAGAAGCGTATGAGACCTCTTAACGCCTTCAAGTTCGCAAGTGAATTTTTTGATTGATTAGATTCCATATACACGTATTTCAAAATTCAGGAAGCGCTTTAGTCTCATGATCACTATACCTAAAAGCAAACAATTATTGGACGACAGATTGGCAGTTTGCCATCGCGTTTCCTGAGATTAACCTCAAAGGCATCGAGGGCAAGAAATCCGATGTGAACCATAAAGGGACCCCATGTACATCCAATCGACCACATTAACAGTGGGCCTACATGCTATCATTATGAAAGCAATAAAGAATGTTCGTGCATCCAAACAATTGAGCTGTTTCATTGACTAAAAATTCGGTGATTCGGTAGTCCTCTAAGGAACTATGATAGACTGTTTCTCATGGGACCGGTTGCAATCAAGCTCATCACGTTAAAGACACCGGTAGAGCGTCAATCTGAATTAATTATTGCGCGAAAAAATCAATCAAGATTTGACTATCTAAGTTGCTTGGTTTTATCCATTAACAATTCAGATTCAGTAAGAGAAAATAATTAATGTTCAATTTCGGAGAAGATTCCTGTATGACTCATGAGAGCCTGGGTGGCTCTAAACAACGAATCCTCATAGAATGAATAGGCTACTAGATGGATCTATGATGATGAAGGAAAATAATGATCTGCTACTAAATGGGCACAATGGATTACATGCTCTTTTTCTGAACTTGAATGAAACCCATCAGGTTCAAGTAGAGCCATGCATGCAAACTATTCACTATAGTTTTATCATCATTTTTGCTTAATAAGGAGTCATGAAGAATAGGGAGACATGTATCGATGCATCAGTAATACACAACATATAGGCCTATTAATGTGTATATATATATATATATGATAATAATACATAATAATATAATATAGCAATGTTAAGGCTATGATATATACCGGTACGGTATCCGCTATTGATAACTCATCACTTTTGTCTGTGATTTCTATCCAGGAAATTACTTCCTATGCAAATACATGCAAGAAATTAACTTTTCTATTTTCTGAAGAAACCCTATTTGACTACGAATCACTAAATACCCTGTATATGGGTCACTCTAACAGAGCTGTGCATAATGAAAGTTATCTGGCAGCAGTGGTGACTTTTGTCCCAGGTAGGACACAAAATGCATCTTGTAATTGCAGTACGCATTTTATTAGCACTTCTGGATACTGGATTAACCATTGAGGAGCTCGAGGGATCTCAAATTGGCAGTTAAATTGAGATCAATTTACGCATCACTGTAGCACAGAACATGACAGAGACTTTGTCACGTGTGACGATTTAGAGTAGTGCAATATCAATGACAATGGAGGGGCGCACCCATCACGACTTCAGTGTGATGCGGGTAAGTAGGGCCTACTTGACTCTGTTGTTGTGTCTGCAAATAAACTTCGTTTTCTTTCTTGAATTAATAATAAATAGATGATCCGCTTATTAGAGTTCAAGATTGTCAGGTTTATAGGATACAATATCAATCATTTGCTAGTGGAGCACTGGCCCACCTGCCCTGATGGACGAGCCGCCAGTCCGCCACCGTCTGGCAGGCTAACAGTCCACATTCACCAAACGGATACTGAAGAAATTCTGAATTCTTAATGAAATAAAAATATCGAAAGTATCGTAGTGCCTAATCATACAGTGATTTCTACAGAAATTTTACTAACTACTCTAAATTTTACTCTGTAGTACGACAGACAAGCTGACTTGTTCTATATCTATGACATTCAAGAGAAACAACGCGCTTAATGCATAGCTCTAACATCATTAGATGTATTAAAACTAAACCAGCTTTATGATACAATGTTGCCTTCTCATTTCGTGTATCAATTATGGATTACGATGAAGTCTTGTCTTCAAAGAACCGTCGTACAAATGTTCAGAAACCTGATCAGCGAGTTTAGTCATTGAAAATGTGAACTGGCTGCCATTTGGACTCGCTGCAAGTAACGTGCATGACTGTCATTAGAGACGCTGCAGAAACTGCTCCACTATGCTTGTTATTGTGAATGGTGACGGTTGACCTGATTTAAAGAAACACATCAACTTATCTAGTTGATTGGCCCACTATTCGATTCATGGTTGCGGCTAGTTGCGGAGACAAAAACTGTGGTCCTTTTGTTTAAACAATGACAATATTTTGAATTTTCCATATGTTTCTTTAAAACACGTGGTTTTTGTCTTAGATTAACTTATTTCTGATTTCCCAATGGTATAGTAGCTCGACTTTAACCCGTTCGTACAGCGTTATGTCGAGTTATGTTAGAGGAACAAACTTGATTCATTGTCATGCATCTGTCAGCCTGTGGCATCAGCTAGTCGTTCATTTAACCATCATTAGTTTCTCAGATCAAGTATTGCACTCATGACAAGTAGTGGGAGTATTTCGGAAATAGACCATTATCTCTGAAAAATACCTCGATACACAGCAGCAGTTTTGAATTGCATATATTCTTTGATTGCAGTCTTTTAGATGTGAAATGTAATGTGGCTTGCATTATTCGAATAATGGATTAGCTTGTGCATAGAATTTTTTCGGCATGATTAATCACACACTTTATGAAGATCTGATTATGAAGTATGAACTTGACGTAATTATTGTGGATCTGATCGCATACATATTACTTCCTCAAATGATGCGAGGTTCCATCAAACGGACACAAGCAACGGTTGGGGACTGTTCATCCAATCCTTCGCTGACAAATGTGTCGACTAATATATGGCCTTACTTGACTAGAGTGTGTCTATATCCCGTCACACGCCTAAATGAATGACCCAAAGACTCACGCTAATCTACGTGTATGTCTTTCAATCCTCTCTATAAGATGAGACCTAGATGTAGTGGTCCTTCTAAATTCATGTAAGCTATAGCATACAAGGTAAGTTCATTGCAAGATTATCATACAGGATATTTCAAATGGCGTTTCTAAATTGTACGTTTGACATTTTGAGCAATAAATGTTTTGATGTTTAATGTATTAATGACAGGCCTACTACATTTTTTTAATTCAGGAATGCTGATGCTATAATTCTAGCACGCTATCCAGACTCTGAAAAATGACATCCTGCTTGCTTGCAGAGGGCCTGTTGACGACATTCATCGATGAAATCATTGACGATATCTTTGACACGCTTGAGATCAAGATCTGAGATCAAGTTCATCTGATTCATACTTGGAGCTAAGTGATTATTGTCATCATCTGTGATAATTTTTACATGGTCGTGCTCGTCCTGTTGTCAAGCGTCGATTTGTGGCATCCGTAATTCATCGCACCGCTTCGTTCTCCTGTGATTCTCATTTCCCTGATCCTTCGCTGTGATCTGTGTTCATTTGCTTGTGGCGGCGTGGTTGTCAGCTATCTGTTTTCTGAAGGTCATCTCCTACAATCATCACCCGATTTCTGTGGTATTTTGCTCCGTACTGAGGTCATATACAAGTTGACGGTGGAAAAGTGTCATTGTTGGCGTGGTTGTGTGGCTTAGGCTGGTCGGCTACGCTCAAGGTCCACAGCTCGAAGCGCTCAACTTTTTTTTTTCTACGTCGCGAAACTATGTCTTCATCTAATGATATTTTGTCCATGACAGCAGAAGACCTTCAGCTGCGGAAAGGGTCGATCAAGAAGGACGAGCTTGTTTCTGCATTGATAAAATTAAAAAGGGAAAATCAATCAAAAAATGAGAACTCGATTGCTGATATTATCAATCAGCAGTTGCAACCAGTCGTTGAGCAGATGAAACAGCTCCTGGAGAGGTATAACATTTTGGAAAAGAAATTCGAATCTCTGTAAAACGAACGCTTGAATGCCCCTGATCCTACGGATATTGAACTTCTCATCAACGAAGTAAAGTTGCGACGTGATAAAGAGAAATGCATAATTATAAGCGGGATAGCCGAAAATAATCATGGAAATGTTACTGGAAGGAACGATTTGGATAAGGCTGTTATACGTGATGTCATAAACGAGGTAGGAATATCAAACATTGGAATCAAAGAAATAAATCGTATCGGAAAAATAAACTCCAGCCAACCTCGCCTGTTACGCGTAAAATGCGCATCTGTTGCAGATAAAAGACTCGTGTTGAAAAATGCCCGTAATTTGCGAGAATCAGGTAGATTTGGTCGCGTCTATATTAATCCAGACTTGACACAATTACAACTCCACAAACAAAAAGAGTTGCGTGAAATCGTCAAACAGCGTAGAAGCGATGGTATTGATGTTGTTATCTCAAGAGGGCAAGTTGTTCTGCGAAACAATGCGCAAAAATTACAAAATTTTCGGTAAAGTTTTTACCTCGGAGTATTGAACTGCCTTCCATAATTATCGCAAACACTCAGTCCCTCATACCGAAATTGGATGAGCTGAGCATCTACCTAGCGTCGATCCAATCTCAAATTGTTTGTTTGACTGAAACTTGGTTAAATGACTCTATTGGGAATAATCAAGTAGCAATTACCGGTTATAACTTAATACGTATGGATAGACGAGGTAGACGTGGTGGTGGTGTCTGTTTATACGTTAAAAGTGGCCTACCTTGCATCGACATTTATTCTCAACTACAACTCTCTCCTACTAGCATCGAACATCTATGGATGAGCTTACCTAGACAACGACTTTTGATTTTGTTGCTTTATGTCCCTCCGGGTTTGGCTGCCGGTCAGCACGCTGAAATAATCGAATTCATCATTAACTCAGCGGATGCAGCCATTGATCAACTGATCGACTACAAGGTGATCATCCTGGGTGACCTCAACAATTTGCCTACAGATGAGATAGAGAATGCTTTAGATCTACTACAAATTGTGAACCAGCCAACAAGAAAGTCTTCGATCCTTGATAAGATTCTGATGAGCGAGAGTCTAAGAGATCAGTACTATTCTCCCAGGATAGGATGTAATTTCGGCAATTCAGACCATCACTCCGTTCATCTAGACCCAAAATCCGAATCTGCATGCTCTGAAACTGTTGAAATTCGCAAGGTCCTTGACTTTCGCTTCAAACACATGATCAAATTCCGAGATGAAATTCAATCCATCCCGTGGCATGTATTTTACAGATTGGACTGTAGTCTACAAGACAAATGTGACATATTTTATGAATTTATTCAAAATGCTCTTGAAAATAATATTCCTTATGCCTTCGTTGAAATGAAATCCTCAGATAAAGAATGGATAACACCTACATTGAAACATTTAATTAACATGAAACATCAAGCCTTCCGAGTTAAAGATTTTTCCCGTTACCAGCAATACAAGGAACAACTGAAGACTTTGATTCCTCAAGCAAAGAGGGATTGGCTGGAGAGACTGAAGAAAAAGCCCAATTACTTATGGAAGATGACGAAAAGTGTCAACAATTCAAAAAAAGATTATGGTATTTTGAGTTCACTAATTTCTACCTTCCCATCAATAATCTCTGCAGCTGAAGCTATGAATTGTGAATTCGTGAAGCCTTTCTCTGCCCCCCCCGGATTGGCATGATATCGAAAGCAAATTAACGTACTGTGAAACAAATAGATGGAATATTGCTATAACTGTTGCCGACGTTTACGAGTTACTGAAAAACATTGACGTTAAAAAATGCGGTGGTAATGATATTTTATCACCTCGCCTACTTCGTGATAATGCAGATATACTTGCAGAGCCAATCACTCATCTCTTTTCTCTTTCCGTCTCATCCGTAAGAGTCCCTATTCAATGGAAATCCTCTGTTATCATACCAGTACCTAAACGCCAAAGCAAATCCATCAGCGATCTTCGACCTCTTTCAATGATACCGGTTTTGGCAAAATGCCTCGAACGCCTGGTCCTTGAGTCAGTCAAGGAAGAGTTGATAAATACATACGGTGATGACCAATATGGCTTCCGTCCTGGGTGCTCAACGTTATACGCACATATAGCTATAGTCGACACAATAAGCCGGTATTTGGACTCTCCTGATATCAACAGTGTTGTCCTGTTAGCATTTGATCTCAGCGATGCTTTTGATCGGTTACCTTATGACAAATTGCTGCAATCTTTGACAGAAAACAAATTACCACCTGACTTTATTTGTTGGTGTTCTCATTATTACTACGAAAGGCGGCAAAAGGTAATACTAAGCGGCGTGTCATCAACTGAAAAGGCTACTTCCTCGGGTGTACCTCAAGGTTCCATTATCTCGCCATTTCTTTTTGCTTCTTTTATGGGTTCTTTGTCATCAAAATCTATCGACACAAAAATCTTCAAGTATGCTGACGACTTTTGCTTATTGATTCCATCGAGTAAAGACTCAAATATAAATGACAGCATCCACGTTGAAATCAAAAACATTGAAGATTGGTGCTCCATCCATGGCCTAGTGCTCAACACGGATAAAACACGCCTTATGGTGTTCGGAAAGTCAGGATGTCCACTGAATCTACCGACTGGGCTGACAGTTGTATCTGAACTTAAAATTCTTGGTTTAACATTCCAACAAAATTTGAAATGGGATTCCCATATCGATAACGTGACAAAGAAAGCATCACAGCGTATATTTCTTCTGAAAAAACTGAAAAGAATACCCGGAGTTAGTAAAAACGATCTACTGAGTGTATATAAATCATATATTGCAAGTATATTAGAGTACAATTGCCCTGTGTTCATGAACATGACTCAAAAGTCAATTCGGAAAATTGAAAGAGTAAGGAAACGCTGCCATTACATCATTTGTGATTGCGGTGACTACAGCAATTGCCGATTATTACCTTCATTCATCGAGCGTGCAGATAAAATCGCTCTTCGAACGTTTTCAGATATCTTGAAACCGAATAACTTCATCTATCACTTGGCTCCCCGAAGGTTACCTGTAAGCGGTCATTTTGAGATACCCTTGTCTCATTCCATGCGTCGATGATCAACTTTCTTTCCTTACTGCACTAGACTGTTCAATAAAATGTATTTTGCTTCACAAACGTCTGACTAACTTTCTCGAATTACTTATTATCACTATCTTTGTTCTTTCAAAATTTCAGTTGTATTCGATGTGCGTATTGAATAGTATGTATGATTTCCATTATCAATAAACAATAAACAATAACAAGTTTGGATATCCACAAAAGATAAGCAGATCATAAGCTGATGAAATAAGATGATCATAAGATGATGAAATCGAATTTCCGGAATAGGCTAGTCAAATCCACTCAATATATCGATTTACGTACCCAGTCACGTATTTATTGCACAAGTGGATCGATCTATTTGAATTAGGATAGTTTGCCAACGCAGGAGAATTTAATTATTCGAGTTTTCAATCCACTTAATGAATAATACAGTTGCATCATTACATCAGTTGATTTGTGTTTTCATTTGTTATTTTATTTTGAATGAATCAAAACGTCATTCTGGATGTTGACATGGTTTCATGAATTATTTTCATATAATTTTTATGTAGTTTTTCATGTATGTAACTATTAATTATGGATTATGTAATGTAGTTATTTTACTGTCTTACCGATCTTGTACTGACCATGTGAAGCATTCTCTTAACTATTATCATCATAACCATATCATACTTTATAGACTATTTGTATAGAAATGATTCAGCCAAAAACAAAATCGCTAAATGCTATGAATTAGCACCAGAGGTATATCTTTTTATTTTAGGTATGATTAGTTCCGCTTTTAGGAAATTGTTCTAATATCTTGAACACAAATAAAATCAGATTGTAGTTTGACAATCGCATACTTGTTCGTTGTTCTCGCCTACTGAAGATCCCAGGTGCAATGTGATTATAAATTGTATCCCAAACAACTTTTTAAGTTGAATATAGCGATAGTTAATGCATTTTCCCAAGAGTACGATGATGTTACTTCATCAAAAGTAATTTGTTTAGACCTAAATTCTACGGAGGAAATACAAATCCGTCATAATTTTACTTTGTTCTTCTCGCCCAACTATTCCAACAATTGATCGATTACTTAATGTTATACAAATATTAGCGTTGTTTCGGTGTCTTCATGCATCAGGAGTTCGAATCTCCAATCTCAGTGTTACAGAGATTCTGGAAGATGCAATGACTCACGGATCCAACTAACTCTGAAATAGAATAATGAAATTTTCCCCTAGGCCAAAATGCTACTTCAACCTTAGTGAAATTCATAAACAACAATCACCTTCATTGTGGCTAAGGTTTAAATATGCCGCAGTGAAAGCATTGCTTATAGTCGTCTGATGCATCTATCTACACGGAAGGCTGCTTCAGAAACATTATTTGGCCACTGCACTTAGTCTAAATCATTGTGGCCGTCTCGCTTTTACACCTTTTCCATTTCTATTTCAGATTTTTCCAATCACCCAAATTTAGCCGCTTGTCATGGTATTCTGTTCGGAAAAAGTCGAAAATTCATGACATCACCATTAAGTGGCATTATTGATATCATTTTTCTGACAAAAGTAGTGCCTTCCAGGTGACCAAAAAAGATCACATGCATTTTCTAAATCCAGTGTCAAGAAATGCCATCTTTCACAAGCAAAACCTTTTTAAATGAGTGTACCTGCGGTCACATTTTGTGTTTAGAAATGATTCTGGTGACGAAACACTTTTTTAACTCCTTCATATTATTCAAAATTGTGTGGCAATACATGATCACTTTACGGAATTGTTCACGAAAAATTTGTGAAGTTGCATTTGGGATACTTTATTTTCAATAATTTTATATATATAATTTAAATATTCAAGAATTAAAAAATGGGAAATATCGCTGCTGCTGCTGAAATCATAAATATTGCTTAACCAGATCTACGCATACTTTTCAATACGCAAAACTTGATTTGGAATCAGGGAGTCAATTCAGTTCGCCACCTACCCTCATTGAAAGAATCAATATCAGCAAAATTCCAGTGTATTTGAAAAAGTTCTCATATAGCCTCAAGTAGTAACTGAATGGGTTTTCTGAAGCACTGAATTTCGCTTAAATCAATCAATTGCAGCTGTTGGCAACAATTATGGAATTTATTCGTGGATTGCATTTTCAAATCAAGTAGCAACGGTCAACAAAATGTACAAAGTGCCAATAGATGAGCACCAAGCCGACTTCGTAGAACAATCTTAATTTTAAGAGAGTTTGATAAATGTTATCCATGGATGTTAACGCATCAAAATGCTACCTCTTCAAAATACATAATTCAATAACTTTTGATTAAGTAAATAATCTTTTGAAATGATGCTTGACACCGTTATTCAAATGCATGATCAAATGATTTTGACACAACGTTCGATCTAGAGAGTGAATAATAAGTAACTTTAGATCAAGTTTAAATGTAATAATTTCAAAACGTACTTCTAAATAGAAGTCAAAGTTTCATGTTCCAATGGACCAAATTTCATCAAATTGGAATTGGCTATCAGAAATGAGCAGAAATCAAAAGTCACAAAAAGCTAGATTCGTAACTCTAATGACTTGATAGCAAGCTCAAAAATGTGTTTGTGGAAGGTGAGGCTTGACACGCGTGAACAGATGGAAACTCAAGTGTCGTCTTTCACGTCTCAATCAACCCTTAATAACTGTTGGCATACAAAACAGTGAAAATATTCTGCAAGAAGCAAGTATCGCTTCTGTATAACCAATCTGACATTGAAGAGCGTTGATTACTGTATCTGCAAAATATAGGCACAGCAGATGTATTTTCAAAAAATTTGCATTTTTCTGTTCGTGGGTTTCTTGTCTTTCAAGATCTCTGTTCCGTTGTCATCAACTCAGATGATTATGCCATAAATTATATATCCAAATATTTCGTGAAGATGATAAGCAAAAATGTGACCACCTCATTTAAGTCATCAGTAGCGCTGAATTTTGGCTAAACGAGTAGGACACATTGTATAAAAAGCAAAAACAGTCTTTATGGATATATGGACACATGAAGAATTAGGTCAATAAATATAGCGACTTGATAAAAGACGGCAAATACAAGAATGCGTTAAAATATAGCGAAACGGCTTTCGGCACATTACATGTACCACAATAAATCAACATGGAATCTGAGCAACACGAAAAATAGCTCATGAAATACAAAGCCAGTGCACAAAATAACGCACACATATACATATATTCTGTTCAACGACAATGCAAGTAGTGTCCAATGTTGATCTAAATTCAATTGGATTCAAAGCGGAAAAGTGCCAAAATTGTTTAATAAATAATCCTTGAACGTTGACATAAGCAAATTTCACTGATAAATTGATAATTAATCGATGCGAAAGCCTGGACGTTTGTCCCCGAGGTCGAGATTGAAACTCAGCTTTATCATTTGATGTCCTCCACAAAACTAGCGACATTATCATGATGGTCAGTGATTCACCGGCTGTAAATACGCGCAGTTCGGTTGCTGATAGTGCGTTCTAATTAAAAATTGACCGAAGTCAACAAGAGAAAAGAAAACATAACTTATTATTCGTCATGATTAAATGTCATCTATGCGAGTGATCTCTTTAACGCTTGAATGTTTCGATCTATTCTAGTTCTTTTACATGTACATTATTATCCTCAATCGCTTTCTTTTTGCGCAAATATTATTGCATGCAAGGCTTTAGATTTTGTTTAAAAAGTGTGAAAACGGTGCACATCAACGTTACACCAGCGTAGCACCTTTTTACACCGTTGTCTGTCACAAGCAATCCTATCTCTTTTACATTATTCTCAGTCACATCTAAATGTATTACATCAGATATATTCGATCATCTCTTCTATGATACAGCATCATTGGAATTACCACCTGACAGCACAATATGCATGCGAAGATACCAATATTCAGGAGGATCGTGCTTTTATTAGTTCTTCTTTTAGTTAGTGTTGCTTCCTATTAAAGGAGACACCAGTTTCTTCTTACTGCTTATTTGTATAATTATGTAAGCAGATGAAATACTAGTGAGAGAAATTGAAAAGAAAGAAAAATGAAACATCTATGAAGGATTATTGTTGAGATATGCATCCACCTTTTTCCTTGGACAAATACATGTATCTTCTAAATGAGCTCCATAAACGGGTGCATAGTCTAACATGAAGAACATGTTGATCCCAATCCAATTTATCGGCGAGAAATCTGCATCTCAGTACGCTGTCACATTCAACTTCAAACGTAGCCCTGTTCGAGCTTACACGAGCATGCACTACTTGTTCTACTGAAATGCAACGTTATTTCATGTGTTAGCAGCATAGAAGATGCAGTGCCGGTCGTAGACTTCAAGATCGCATCAGTGAATGCATTACCAAGTTGCAAGCAACCAATTCTTTTGGTTGTCCTCCACGCTCAGTCCGTAACCTTCCCGGCGCCGACATTTATGGACTTGGTTCTATGCAAGAAATACAGCTCGCAAATCGCCTCTGCACGTCTAATTACACAATCATCTGCAGTCTTCGCATCCGAAGGAATCGTGTTGACTGGAACATTTTGAAGGAATTTACAGCAATTCAGCTCAGTGCAAGGTTATTTTTGCCATTCATCCAATCAGTGGCGTCGCGTGCTCCCAGACCATAGGCCTTCACTCGTCATTGAAATAGAAGTAGAAGTAGAAGTAAATTTATTGAGTCAATGAAAATCATTTATAAGTACACCGATGCAGTAATCACAAAAATAATGAAAAAATAAAGAAAACGTGAACACATGAATACACGCAAAAATTCGTTAAGTCAAATTGTGCGTAAATTCTCAACAATTGCACAACAGTACCGAACAAAAGAATGCAGACGCCGAGTCGTACTGCAAGATGGTAAAATATAACGCTGAGACCTAAAAGATCGCTCTGGCATGATGGAGTATAAGATATGTAGGTGGTCTGTACTGGCTTTCATAAACAACCGCTTTGCTGCGTCGACTCTACGCTCCTTCAACTGCGGAAACCCACGGCACTTACAGTTGGCCACGTGAAAATATTTTGGCAAAGAACACACAAGTTTGTGAACACGATTTTGAAATCGATCGAGTCGGGTTTCCAGTGACATCGGCAATTTAAGAAAAACACAGGAGGCATACTCGAAAACACTTCGTATCAATGCACAATAAATAACAGTTAGCTCATGAGGGGAAAGTATAGGTCGAAGCAGTCGCATTCCATATAATCTCTGATTGGCGATCCTGAGGACATAATCAATGTGAGTATCCCACGAAGGCTTATTGTTCAAGAAAACGCCTAGCAATTTGAGTGAACCCACTTTTTGAACGTCAGGATGTTCTTCCGAGTGACAGTCCGTAAACTTCTGAATAAGGTCGGATCTTAAGGTCTCTTAAGGTCAGATCATGCGTTGCAGACCACTGGGATACGTGCTGGTGTTCAGACACAAAAGAGTTCAAAGTCACATTGCGAAATACAGGAATGCAGTATGCAACATCATCGACATACTTCACTATTGATGTTGTGGATTGGACTGGTGACAAAGATGCTGCAACGATGCAATAAAGGTACGGGCCAAATAACGAACCTTGAGGCACGCCGGATGGAACGTCTATGGTAGTACCAACGCAGTCGCCAATCCTCACAGCTTGTGTGCGATTCGAGAGATAATTGTGTATCAGTCGGACAAAGCCAAGGGGCAAGTTGATTTCACTGAGTTTTTGAAGGATGACGTCGTGGCGGAGCTTGTCGAACGCCTTCGTGTAATCATAGGATACGATTTGAACACCAACATCATTCTTATCAAGCAAAAGAGTAGCATCATCGAGAAGTTTTAGAAGCGCTGCTGTAGTGGATGAACCGGGTCTACATCCAAATTGGTTGGAACCGAAGGCCTGGACTAATGTATGCTTGATAGATCCACGTAATACGAAATACTCAAACAGTTTCGCAGGCACGGGTAACAAAGAAATTGGTCTGATGTTGTACAAATCGAAATGTCCGTGTTTGGGAATCGGTGAAACATGGCTATGCTTCCAAAGTGATGGCACAGACCTTTCTACGACGCACAAGTGGAATAAGTGACACAGTGGACCTGCTATGATATGCGCGGTAACTTTGTAAATAATTGTCGGTATGCGATCGCTCCCTGGGGCTTTCTTCTCTTTGATGTCACTCAACTGTTTCTGAACATCGATGCAGGAAATGCCTATTGACCAATCGTCGTCATCAGGTTCAAGTGAATCAAGAGAATGTCCACTTACGAAAACTTCTCCGAGGGCATGATTTATTACATTGGTAGCGTTTTGAGGACCACCAAGTTGAGTACAAAGGCGATATATTGGATCAATGGACTTCGTTCCTCGGGTCTGATTTACAACTTGCCAAAGATTCTTAGGATTGTCGTTGACGCGTTCAGACCAGTTCCTCTTTGCCTTCACAATTTCATTTTGCACCTTAAGCTTCCAACAGTTGTAAGACTCGAAATCTCGTCGCCTGTAGGCATCCCATCTTCGTTGAATGAACATCTTGAGCAGAGGGTAATCCAAGGTTTATCCTTTGGAGTTAACGAGACCGTGTGCTGTGGAATGTACGTGTCAACAAAATCATTCAGGAGATTGTGAAAAAATATACATTTATAGTCCGGGAGCTAGCGTGAAGTTGTGCAGGGAACGAAGTAGTACATAAAACTTTCACATAGCATAGTACACCTCTAACCTACTGCAAAACTTCGCGTCTGCCGGATCAGATCATTTGCTTTTCAGAAATAGAGAGGATAACACAATCCTATGTATTTCCAGTGGCAAAATTGTGACATTTAAGGTGTTGACTCCACTTTTTCGAATTTTTGCTCATAAAAGTTACACAAATTGGTATTTTGTTGAACTGGTTATTATAGAAATCATCTACAGATCATGATCTTTCAAATGAGTTATCATTCAGTGACAGAGGATGAAGTAAAGTGTACAAACAGACACTTTTCGTTGGTGTAACTGCAAATCTTAACATAGAAATTTCAGGAAAATTGTTGATATACTGTACTTTAACGAAAAGTGTCTGTTTGTACACTTTACTTCATCCTCTGTCACTGAATGATAACTCATTTGAAAGATCATGATCTGTAGATGATTTCTATAATAACCAGTTCAACAAAATACCAATTTGTGTAACTTTTATGAGCAAAAATTCGAAAAAGTGGAGTCAACACCTTAAATGTCACAATTTTGCCACTGGAAATACATAGGATTGTGTTATCCTCTCTATTTCTGAAAAGCAAATGATCTGATCCCGACGCGGCCGCGGCAGACGCGAAGTTTTGCAGTAGGTTAGAGGTGTACTATGACATGTGTGAGGGTTTTATGTACTACCTCGTTCCCTGCACAACTTCACGCTAGCTCCCGGATTATTACTCTCACTTGATTCGTCAGAGTAATAAAAACGGCTGCAGTTAATCTTGCTCATTTCCGAGACCAAAGTACTCAGATTAGACCGTCGCACATCGAAGACCCGCTTCTTTACACAAGGTCGATCTAGATTAGAGCTATTATTAGGATACATCAAGACACAACGGTGATCGGAATTAGCAACTGGTGCTGTTACACAGGTCTTGTAACGTGAACTTATCTCTTCACTAACAAAAACTATATCAAGAATAGCCTCGCCACGGGTAGTGAGGTCACAAGATTAACGATATTCAAATCATCCGGAAAAGAACAACCCATACGATTAAAGTCACCGCCAATGACAATATGAAACTCGGGATGCTTCGATAGTACGACATCGAAGTTCTCTACAATATAATGATTAATTTCATTGATGATGACACAATGCGGTTGGGAGTCACATAAATACATATTACAACAATTTTCAACTGTGTAAAAATCAACCATACATCATTAACGTCTTTTGGTGAACTAGAAGTAAGAAATCGCTGAAACATGATATTGTTCTTTATAAAAATCACTACTCCACCGCCACGGTGCACAGATGATCTATCATTGCGAACAATAGTATATCCAGGAATATGAACGAGGGAATCCATTATCAAAGGGCTTAACCAAGTCTCGGTGAAGAGAAGCACATCTGGCGAAGTTGAACTTGCAACAGCGCGAACATCGTCGATTTTTGGGAGAAGAGAACGCACACTCGCCAAAAGAAAGGAAGGCAAAAACGACTTATAAGTATTTCGACCATAACACTCGTTAAAAAACTTTACCGAAAAGGAACAGGCAGGTCATCACTTATCTTCACGTCGTCAACGAACAAATCACCCTTGTGAATATAGACCCTTTTTCCGTCGTTTTGTGGTTTTGCTTTTTCATCATCTCTTCTTTGCCTTAATCGTTTCTCCTGCAGTTGTTGAATAGGTGCTATATCTTTGTTTACATATACACGGGAAAAGTTCACGGATTGCTTCAAAGATTTTGAAGCTTTCAAAAAGTCCCACTTCTTCTTCATACTGCGGAAAACGACTTTAATCGGACGGTTATATCCATTGCCTGGTTTGCCAATTCGTTGGACACTCTGACAATCAATAATATTGTATTGTTGTATTATTAACTGTATAATACAATAAATACTATTTATATACCAGTCATTTTTTATGTTACAACATTAATTTTCACAAAAGCTGAATTTTTATTAAAAATTTCCTGAACATTTTTTAAGGCAAAGTGAATGTGCACATGAGAAGTGATTGCTCATGTCGCTTAACCGCCTTACTCAAGGAGCTGAGATTACTATATCCTTTCTGTCCAGACCACATTTTCTCGAGAAAAAATGAGACAAGGCCAACAGTTTCTTGCGTTTCTCACGGCCGGTCAGTCACTCACATTTTTGAAATTTTGATGCATTAAAATGTCTTGTGCATTTCTTATTTCTTTCTCTGTGAGTACTTTCAATTTTAATACCAGGTGTTGACCTACCTTGCTTGACGACTGTCATCTTTTCAGTATATTCCCTTCGGACGAAACGCGTAGTTATGATCTCATCTGCAGTGCTAAACATAGCGTCACATCAATCACGTAAAAATAATTACGGAATTCTGCCGAATCTGGGTGTTCCAGTCAGATGCATTACTCTGCATTCATTGGAGAACGCTCATCATCTGATCGCAGTCTTGTCTGAACGTCATCCATCTGCTACTGTTGACGTGGCGGCCTTCTCACATTGAGCGAAGCTGGGAACAATTGGGTTGCGCTTCCCTTACTATATTTACATGTAGGCAACGCGCCTCGATCAAGAATTGCATAGAATTTCATTGCAAAAATTGGAGAAGGCAAAGCATTATGTCTATCGGGAAAGCCAATACTGGCGCGTGCGCTTACTGCCTCACACGCAAACAACTCTCTTTTGCTGTCTGAACATCAGTGCACACTCTGGACACACGACTAACTTGTGTGTCTAATTGTTCGAAGAAAACAGCTGTGATTCAAGCACGTGCTGCAAAACTGTTCACTCTGAGGGTGAGCGTCTGATTTTGAGATGGAAAGCTGTTCACAGCTATCACGAGAAGCTATTGAATTTAAATGAATGATGACACCTTTTATTTTTATAATTGCTGGAAAATTATTTTTGAGGATGCGCCAAAGGCCTCGCAGGTACGGAGAAGACGCCACTGCATCTAATGCATTAAGCTTTTCTTTCTACTTAAGTAAGTTCTTGAATTTGCTATCGCTTTACATTTGATTGCATTTCTACCGACGTACTTACACAACCTAATTCTGTGATTGTGTGGATTCGTTTTAGTCCCAGCAAATCAATAATCCTGTGATAAACCATCTCTTTCATCAATGTATCAGAAATTCGTAATTTTTCAAATTATCACTCATTATTTCAGTGATTCATTATCCGAAACCTAATTTCACTCCTTTGTGAATAGGTGAAACATGTCACAACAGCTAAGTGAATGCGGTTTTGAATTTCATATGCAAAATGATCAGATACTTGGCTGATATTTTCATATTATTGGAGACTGTCTGAGGCAAAGACAGAGAAATTGTTGCAGCCTATCTAAATTGCGAAACTGCATGTACGTACCTAACCGGTGTTGCTCTTCTTACTTTTGCATGTTCTCATTTTCCGGGCGAAAAGTGCGATGTAGCTAAATTTCCCGGAAGAAAAGCAGCTGCAATTTTTGGAAGTTGACTTTCAGTTTCCGTGTGATTCAATTGCCCCTTCCCTCTATTTTTCGCCTTTATTCTCTACCAAGATTCAAACTGAAAATACATGTACAATACTGAGATATCGAGACTTGTGGCTTCTAGGAGACTGTATATCAAGCTTGCAGCTGCAGCTTCTAGAAGAGTCTATTTGCCTCTCATTTTCCGATGGAGAAATTAAGTAATAGTTTTTAGATATACTTTTTCTGGTCCAAATTTGATTGCATGGGGGGTTATCATAACGATGGTCCTCAAAATGAAAATGTGTCTGATGGTGCAAAGTTCCGGCTTTGCAATTTGATTACATAATTTGAGTGTCAAGATAATTCATTAATTTATAAATTTTGAGGAATTCTGTCTAACAATAGAGCGAAGTCAATGAACTCCCAGGTGACGAAAGACAGTAATCCATTAAGACTAAATTGCTTGACATAAGAATATCAACACATCAGGTAGATGTCTATGAGCTTTGGTAATGTTTTAGGCTTACATAACGCTGTTTTTCTGGTATGTGACCCGACACCAAAGCATTTCATGTTCTGCTACAAAGTGCATGTCTGATACATTCTCGTCAAATTAAGATTTTGTGTTAGTAGTAACTTGTTTCCAGTGACATCGGAGAGAAAAAGTTCTGACCCCCCCTTCTGGAACGAGACTTCCAACTTTGGTTCTAGAGATCGTAGAAAGTCGTGTGATAGCTCATCTGAAAGATAAGAGTGAGAAAAATGCAGTGGAAAGCTCAGTTTGGCCCTATTTTCCTGGGTTTAGAGAGGAAAATGGCAGGAAAACGTCAGAGTTAGAAAAGGCAGGTTTTGGATGTTTTGGGATGAGAAAGTCCATATTTCGGCATGAAGGAGTGCTCGGATGGGAGAACGGAGTGCAAATTCGAACGTTTTGGCCAATTTTGGGTCTAGAAACTTGTTTCCAGCTCAATCGGAGAGAAAAAGTTCTGACCCCCCCTTCTGGAACGAGACTTCCAACTTTGGTTCTAGAGATCGTAGAAAGTCGTGTGATAGCTCATTTGAAAGCTAAGAGTGAGAAAAATGCAGTGAAAGAAACGGCTTGTTCATATCTGCCTTCGTTTAGATGTGAGACACCATTGAAAATTTGGGAAATTGGAGAAAAAATGACAGTTAGAATTTTTATGAA